>JACXGM010040486.1:0-10306 GCA_016801145.1 Umbra pygmaea
ATATTTTGAACCAGCACAATTTAAGTTTAAACAAGTAAAAATGATGTAGAGCTGGGTATTTTGAATTGGCGTATTGGATATGGGAATGGATAACATCACTTTAAATAATACAGGATAAGATAGTGTTGACATTTAACAAATGTATATTATGGATAAAATTAGTTTTGTTTATTTTTGTGCATTTCTAGAGGTCAAAGATTGTCTTTGTGTTATTTTGTAAGTATCCAGCTATTAACAACAGAGCCATTTAACATTAGAGCTAATAGAGTAAGGTAGATTTTGCAGCTTTAAAAATGTAATAATATTTCAAATGCATGCATAGACCCAAACGAGCCACATAGATATAGATTTTGCCACAACTAAAATACATTTCTTAAAGGTGCAAGGCATAATATAGTCACATGACTATGACGACAAAGTTTCTTTATACAGACATGGGCATGCGCGAACAAGACAGGAGGTTGCTTAGACACGTTATCTAGTTTCTGGAATTGCAAGGCCAGACACATACACGGCTGAAGAGAGACTGGGTTTTTGGTGACAGAAAGTTAGTTTTTTTTTCTTTCCTGTACATGAATTAGAATATAACAGGTTGACAGAGCACACGTTGATTAATGTACTAAAATTAGACAAATAAAAAAGAATGGACATGTAAATTGTATGGGTAATGAAACCACTGTTTGAGTTTTGGTAAAATACTATAAAATACAGTATTAACTTTCCTTACGACTATTTTTTCCATCACCGTCAATTTCTCATTAGCCATGGAGCTCGCATGAATCATTAGTGAAACGGTTTACGAATGGAGAATTAGGTTGAGGACTTGTTAATGACTCATTAAGATACCATAATTTGGTTACTTATTAGTTCTTAAGAGTAGGGTCAAACACCCTTATTTTGGAGCTGCTAACTTTTAAAATTATCATATAGTTGTACATTTTGACAACAAATAGTGTTTTGACAATTACATACAGACTAAATGTTAAAGTATTTTATACACAATGAATGCCATTTTGAACAACCCTACAGAAAGGGGAGATATGATGATATTATTCATCAAATTAAATCTGATACAAATTATAAGACCTAATATAATTCTTGAGACACAGCTAAAGAAGACCAGGTTAAGGTCCACTTCAGCATTAAAAGAGTTGTCCTGACTGAGAAGATAAGAACATGGAGGACACATTTTGTTTAGTCTTTGTCAACATTTCCAAAATTGAAAACATATTCTCTGTTTAGAGAAGACGAGTTCGCTAGGCGACATAAAGGCCTCCCCCCTGACAGAGGGGGTATGAGGGAGTTATACACGAATGATACTTGTGTGTTTTAATAAGAGCTAAGAGTTCTTTCTTCACCATTTAAATGGAAGGATATGTGTTATTATATGTGATATGCAATTTGAAGCCCAATTCAATATTATAATTTGAGTGTATCATTCCCCACTTTAGGAATAGGAGTCTTGGATTTGAATATTCTAAATTTTTAGGATTTTTTCTTTAGCCAGGATCTATTACCCAATAGAGATTTAGATAATTTTTTTCAGGAGGATGGGCTTCTGTGAATTTTTAGGACTGGGAACCTTAAGAATTTTAAAAAAAGCTGTCTGACCCGGTCAAACAAATTTATTCAGACACAAATTAACATCGAGACATTATTTAGAACCGTTTCATTGTTTTACATCTAGTTCTGTGAACAGAAGTCAATGTAAAACAGGAGAGAAACCATAGAATTAAAATACAGGAGAATAATTGTTATTTATTAAAATAACAACAGAAAGTATAAGATGTATGATTCATTAAGATATAACTGACATTGGCATTGAAGCAGCTCATTCATAAATACGAATATTAGAAGAAATAGAATGGTGTGTTACAAATACACACACACACACACACACGCCCTGTGCACACACACATCTGTGTTTAACATTCTTCCACAGATCAACAAGAGGAAGAGAGAGAGCATTTGAATGCTTCATTAACCTCTCCAAAACTAAATTTACCATGCAAGGATGACAAAAGGTTATTCTTAAAGCATGAGGTCACAAGGTGACATTTGAGAATGAGACAACCTGGTCTAAAGAAGATTATTACAAATGATAGACCAGGGTATATGAGATACGATGAATACATTATGTTTGAAGACTGAGCAATGCTCAGGTACACACAAGCTTAGATAAGAACAATTGCGTTTTTCTGAGAGGGGGATGGTTTCGCGAGCCTACCCTTATTAAAGAAAATACAGCAAACAGACTGTGGCCTAACTAAAGCCACCTACTGATGAAAAAAAGAATTACACACATGTGAAACGATTTTAATGAAGAAGACTGAGAGTCACTTTCAATGTGACTGATGACATTACTATTCTGAAATGAGAACAATACATTACAGCTTAAAGGTTTACTTGGATTTGAGATCCTACTGATGTGATATTAAACAATATTAAACAATGACAAACTTTACAGATTTGAGGTTCATTGACCCTGATGTCAAATGAACAATACTTATTAAGTTGACTAATTCTAAGTTGACTGATTCCTAGCACAGGTACCGGACTGTGCGCTAATTTAATTCTTATGCTGACGTGGAATTCTTAATTGATGGGCTCATCATGAAGGACGACCAATTGCATTAATGATATGAAGGACTGATGGTTGATTTCTCAACCCAGAAGAAACTTGTTGCATTTAATAAACTTGTATATCTGCATCTCACTGAAGAGGAGCATTTACAGAGATTCTTGTTATACCACACAGGATATAGCTACTGATTTTGGCATCCTATGGATGTATAGGGGATAAGGACCTATACTGTCTCATAGACTGACACTCCCTGCTGGATGATGTCATGTACCACTTGATGTGCTCGACAACAAGGTGGGAGATAGAGACAGGGGATCCATGGTTTTAGCTATGGCTGACAGGACAGCGAAGAATATTACTGACATGCCGCTTCTTGCCATAGATATTACACTGGCCACTAGAGGATTGGGATGTGGACCATCCTTAGCTATATACTTGACTAGGTTACAAGACTGAATGCTAGCATTGACAATGCTGATTTACTGTGGAAATCCATGGGTAGCACCTAGTGACAGCCTGCTGGAGAACCACTGCATTGCATAGTTTGACCGAGTGTGGATCAGATATTTACCACCCGGGTCAAAGAGTAGGGAGATGATTAGATGATAGGATTATTATACCGTAACAAGTTAAGATTTTTTTTCAAATTAGGATTATTGAATCAAGATTTTCCATTTGAGATTTTTAATTGAGATGCTTTTGCTAACATTTAGATATTATATCTCTTTAACTAAGAGAGACTTTAGGTTTTAGATATGACTACTTTAGATTTTCATCTTTAGATTTTTTAATCCTAACCTTTGGCTAATAATTTTTTTTTAAATATCTTTAGATTATTCTAACCCTACACTATAGGGGTTTTACAGATTAGGATCTATTACTTAGATTTTAACTTTAGCTAATTTTAGCTTTTATATATTTTACTTAATTATATAATTAAGATCTTGTGATTCAGGTTTTATATATAGTTATTTTGAAAACTAAGATTTTTTATGCCTTAAATCATGATATTGATTTAAGGAAAGATAGAATACATTTCATTTCATGATCACTTCTTGCAAACATCTAAACAACAAGAGATGTTTTAACCATTCTGTGCAAGATTTGTATTTTAAATGAGTAGGAGTCTGACTCCTGCCACAAGTCATCATCAAAGAGAAGGCGTATCTCATGCCTGGGCCAATGGAGAGTCATCCCAAAGCCAAGCCAGTCTAGATCTACAAGTAGACTGTTTGTGCTCACAGACGAACTGGAGGAGATGCTGAGCAGGTTTCAGAAAGATTGACCTGATGCTAGTACCCAGTAGGAGGAGATGAACATTGATATGACTTTTTGGCCACACTGAGATACTTTGAAAGGACAGGGTACACATTTGATTTGACAAGACACTCAAAGGAGTCGGCAGTTCAGTTTTTCCAGTAAGTAACATTACATTTTGTTTAAAATTTTGTTTTAATAATTTTTTTGTTAGCATCCCAATTAATATCAGTTAGATATTCCTCCCTCTCGTCAAATATTCCCACATCCACAACCTAGATGTTGTCACAGCTTCCCTGTATAAAGGAGTGAGAGACAGGCGCGAAGGTTGCAATAATCCACCACGTTTATTATTATAAACCAAAATACTGCCACGAGGGGCAAAACGAAGCACTGGAGGTACAACCTCGACACGTAACAGTATACATTGACGAATAGGGGAATGACAGAAACATGAGGGCTAAATACTACAGCACATCAGAGACAATAGGAAAATGCCGAATTAACACATAGAAGGACCCAAGGGAGGCAAGATGGCGTGTTGAGCAGTCGCGAATTTTTGAGCTCTTCACAAGTAGTCCCAAAGTATAGATAGAAATTGTTGAATATCCACTCTAAAGTGTGAAAATGGATTCGAAACGTGTCGTTAAACCAGCAAAACTTAAAATAGATCCCAAAGGGAAGAATTCCTTGCCCAATGTTGAAAAAATTTAAAATGTTTGTGAAGGGGAGCATGATTATGCTATGGATGTATCTATGCTAAGTAAAATGGACCGCTCTGGTAATGATTCGGCGCCATCAACGCCTTTCAAGCAACCTGTGGAAAAGAAGTCAAAGTCAACTGAAGTTGTTGAGAGTGATGACATTTCAAACAAGACTATTTTGGAGGCGATTCTGGCCCTGGAAAAAGAGGGTGGATATGTAGCTGGCCGACTTAAGTGAGCGAACTAAACAAAACAGTGCCATGATTGCTAGCCTAGCAAAGACTGTCCAGTTCAACACAGAGGTAGTAACAGAATGTAAAAAGAAGGTAGAAGATCTGGAGAAACAAAACAACCATCTTTGTAAAGAGAATAGTGAGCTTAAGGAGAGAGTAAAAGAACAAGAAAGGTACAGGTAGAGGTGGTGCCTCCAGATAAAAGGGTTGGAAGAGAGAAACGGTGAGGATATCCGTACGCATGTCACCCCACTCCTGGCTATGATTGCTCCCGATATGGGGTCGAACCTGGAAGAAGCAGTGGACATTGTCCACAGAGTCGGAAGGAAGATTGACAAGAAGATAAGGCATATCGTCGTTCTCTTTACTAAAAGATGGGTGAAGGAAGAAATCTGGCGTCGGACCAAAAACTCTCCGGTTTGTAAAGACAAAGGCATCCGTTTTGCAGAGGTTCTGCCACGGGAGGATTGGGAAGAAAGACTGAGGTTGTGGCCTTTAATTGAACAAGCGAGGCAGTCTGGAAAAATAGCTTTCTTTCGAGGTCCGCATGGATACATTGACGGACGGCGGATTGGAGACAACAGGTGAAGTTGAGGGAACACTGTTTATGATTATAAAGTAGTGGAAACTTTTGGAGGGACGAAACTTTCCCTATAATCTTTCGTTTTCTTTCTTTGTCTAAGTGGGTTAGTTAACCAACTGTTAAAGTAGCAGTTTATTTTATTTTTGTTTTCTAATTCCTGGTGTTCATGGTAAATAAGAAAATCTGTTTTGATTTTTGAATGTTAGGGGCTTGAAAGACATTGTTAAAAGAAAAGCACTTTTTTGTTTTTTAAAGGGCAAAAGTCTCATTGTTTGCTTTTACAAGAGACTCATTATTCTGAAGCTGATGTAGCTTTTTGGTCTAATCAATGGGGAGACAAAATATTATTTAGCCATGGTTCTAACCGATCTGGAGGTGTGTCGTTATGCTTCAACAGGTTCCCTGGTGGAGACTGTAGCGGTGGGCAGACAGCTGCCTGAGGCTCTGGCAGTGGGCAGACTGCTGCCTGAGGCTCTGGCGGTGGGCAGACTGCTGCCTGAGGCTCTGGCGGTGGGCAACCTGCTGCCGGAGGCTCTGGCGGTGGGCAGACTGCTGCCGGAGGAGAAGGCGGCCCGTCCGCCATCCTGAGAGGGGCGCCACTTATCAGTGCCAGCATCTCGTCCTCCTCCCCACTGTCAGACCACCAAGGAAATGGGTCAGCAGCTATCTTTCGGGGGGCAACTAGGGGGTTTGTGTTACCCAGATGGGGGGCCCTATACTGCGAGCTATGGGGCTTAGCAAGAGGGATGGAGCTAATAGTGGTAGCCTGAGAACTAGAGGCACAACCGGCCTGGGAGCCGGAGAAGGAACTAACCTCTGGCTTAGGATTAGCCGTGGGTGACTGGTCCATAGTTCCGGGAGGAGCAACGGTCCTCTGAGGCAGAGAGGAAGGCGGTGTGGGTACTCCCCACTGTCGGTACGATGCAAGGCGCATGCCATCTTGTTGGGCTTCCCTGAGGCATTGTCGGAGGCGCTCCCCAAGCACAGGCTCCTCCTGATCCAGCCGTCTGAACACTATGGTCCCCAGCCATGCCTCCAGATGCCTCCTGGTCCAAACCTCCTCTGCGTTCTGGACAAAATACTCCGCTTCCTCCTCCTCGCCGTCCCAAGCCTCCCGGTCCTCTTCGTCCTCCCACAAGCAATGGACTACTCCCTCAGAGTCGTACCTTACGTCCTCCGGGAAGCATATAGCCCTCGCCTGCTCCATGGTTTGCAGGGTCATCCGGCGGAGATCCCCGCCGACATATCCAACGCTTGAGGGGAGAGGAAAGCTCTCCCTGGAGTTGCGGGAACATCTTCGCTGCCTCTCCATTAAGGTTTGTCAATCTGTCACAGCTTCCCTGTATAAAGGAGTGAGAGACAGGCGCAAAGGTTGCAATAACCCACCACAATTATTATTATAAACCAAAATACTACCACGAGGGGCAAAACGGAGCACTGGAGGTACAAACTCGAGACACGTAACAGTATACATTGACGAACAGGGGAATGACAGAAACATGATGGCTAAATACCTAAATACTACAGCACATCAGAGACAATAGGAAACACCGGTGACAAATTAACCCATACAAGGACCCACACTGATGACATTACAACATAATACCTGCAAGACACAGAAGGAACACCAGGGGGAACCACATACCACAACACATGAGGGAGCAACTGAAAGGAACCATAACTAAACCACAGTATATATATATATATATATGGCTGGGTGTGACAGATGTCTGCGCCCGTAACGGAAAATTTGATGACCCAAATCAGATCTTTACAAACCAATGAGTGACGTCACACATGCTATGTCAAGAAAATATACACGGCCTATGATTTATTTACAGAAAGTGTTTTTTTACATTTACAGGCCATCCACGTACATAAGAGGCCCTGGCGCTATCGCAGACATTCACGGCCCTGAATGATGGATCAGACAGTGGCTATGTGAGTTTAATTATCTTATCATATGGAAATTGATGCTGATTTAAAACTTTTACAATTATTTTTACAAAGATGTGAATGCACTTAATAAGCATTGGTGTCTAATGAGATGAACAAGACATAAGATATTGTATGTTTACATGTAAAATTTTCTTATATTTTGCTTTTAAACCTTGTTTCTTTTACTTGTTCCTTATTTGTACCTGATGCGTGTTATCTCTACTACAAAACTTTGTAAAAGATTAAAAATGTTCCTCTTGGAGCCAGGAAGGTAATGAAGGATGTAGGAGTGATACAATACTCAGCCACGGGCTTCCTCGAAGAAAGACTATGGAACGTTAGAAAGAGCTCAAACCGTGGGTCCACTCAACAAATGCCTGAAGCCAGCCACTCACGAAGGGCATACATACCAGGTGACACAGGCTCCCAAAAGTATTTTATTTACATTATCAATGACAGAAAATGTATGTCGTTGTAGGAGTGAAAGGTTCAGATTTGTATGTTCGTCTCCGTTGTATGTTTCTTGAATTTGGCAGATAAAGAAAAGGTGAAAATAGCTGACGTCACAACAACAGGCACTTTGCATTTTTTGACACTCCTCCTTATGTGAATTGAAAAGTTTTTTTTTCCATTTTTTAACTTGTGCCGATACCATGTGTCAATTTAATAGTGAAAACTTTCATTAGCGCGCGTTCAGACAGGGACAAATCAAATTAAACTTCTTCAAGTCATTATTTTGCAGCGTAAATTGTGAGTCAGACTCAGATTTAGAAGCATGAAATAAACAAAGTCAGAACACACACACAGATTATCAAAATGTATTCTGTGAATCCACCTTTATCTTCTATGTTTCAGGAGGATTTCAGGCTGTCTGTGAAGGTTTGATCGATTTGAGGGCCAGATGTACTAATTCTTTTGCGCCCACTTCGATTGTATTTCTTTCGCAACATGTGCATAAAACCATGGCGAGGTATGTACAAACAGGCCGCACTGAGGTTAAAGTGCAAACTACCTGTCGCAGGAACTGAAAATGGCAAATTGTGCTTCTCTGTGTCATGCATATGAATTCATGGGAGGGTCAAGGGTAAAGTGGAAATGTCCCATAAAGAAATGGGAGGAGATGCGTAAAGTGTGCCTAATTATATATTACATGGTATGTACAAAAACCGCCCATGAAAGCGCGCCTCTATTTTGCAGTGAAAATTGTCCGCCTCTTAAAAAGCAGGTGCAAACCAGAATGTGGGTTTCCTCGCATATGCTTCCTAGTGAAATGGCAGCAGTAATCCGGGCAAGGCAAAGACATAGGCCAAGGAGACAAGCTGAAAAGATGTTTGCCACAAGCATCACACTTTTTCAGTTGAGTGAACACAAAATCATTAAGCTTTACAGCAGGGATACTCAAATCTTACCCTACGTGGTCCCGAACCTGCTGGTTTTCTGTTCCACCTCATCATTAATTGTGTCCCAGGTTTAAATAAATGATGGATTAAAGGGTTGTAATGAAAAGATGGAGTGGACCAGGATTCGAGGGCCAGATTTGAGTATGAGGGCTTTACAGATTAGGCAGCCATTCACTATTAACTACAGTTACTGGAAGAAATCAAAGATGACATTGAATCCAAATCAGCATTTAAATTATCTGTTAGGCTACCCCATAAACAAGCAGATCAACGTCATTATTGCTGAATTTTGATTTTCATTGTTTAGCTTGACTTGGCTGATCCATGATGGAAATTTGGATTTTGGCATGGGCGTTAGTTTGGTTTGTAATGTGGTGGGGACAAAGACGTTGTCGGAAGTGCATTTTCAGAAGTGCTGAGTACAATTTTGTGTTGGGGGGTCGATAGCATAGCGGTAGTGTAGTCCTGGCGTTATGGGCGGGCTCTAGGGTCAGCTGTACTTGCCCTGGACGGACAAATCCTTTTTTGACAAGCCTGTCACCAATCCCACATGTTTTGTACCACATTTTTTATCCATAGGCTACCATAATAAAAATATTTATCGTTTTGAATATACCTAAATCATGAAAATAAATAAAAGGGTGTTTGTTCTTAATGATTAGCGTGATTGCTTGTTGATGATGTCACTATTGAAAACTGTTGATTGTCATTGTAGGCATGTTCTGTTAATTGTTGTATTTATGTGGATATATATGTATATCTAGAAAGTTTCTGGCTGAGAACCGGTTCTTTGGCTGTCGAAACACGATTAGGCACCGGCCCCGAACCTACCCAGTTCTTTGGTGGAAAAGATGTATATGTGATTGAGAAGATATAGTTGTGGTTAGTCAGTCTCAATTATATACTTATAGTCAGTTTGGATTTTTCTATTAAATTAGATGTTATTTGTATTTGCATCACCATGATTAATGTGATTGCTTGTTGATGATGTCATTATTAAGTGTAATTGATTATATTTATGTGTAGGTGCGGTTAGTTCCTGATTGGATTGATTGTTTATGTGTGTATGTGTGTATACATTCCCCCTTTTCATATGTATGTTATGCCTGATGAAGGTCATTTGACTGAAACGTTGCCGTATTATTAAAATATTGTTACTAGCATAGATGGTGTGCGAGAGTCTCTTTCACATTTTCAAGTTCCATTCTTGTCTTTTACCCACCTGTCCATAGTCTTTTCCCAGGTGTGCAATTTTGTTATTTTCTAATCCCAAAGGTACCCACTTTCCCATTGATGTTGTGGTTCACACTGACACAGCTATAGTGTGAGTTAATACAGCTATAGTGTGAGTTAATACAGCTATAGTGTGAGTTAATACAGCTATAGTTTGAGTTTTAATGACTTAGCAATGTAACGTCTCCCCTTGTTTGGATGAAGAGACAGGCGCGAAGGTTCCAATAATCTCAATAGACTTTATTGTAATAAAATAATATAGCCACGTGGGGCAAAACAAGACTTCGTAATATATCAGAATGAATAGAACACGTAACACAGAGACGCCACAGGAAGCATTGACAGACAAGAGACAAGGGGAGAACCACCTGGTT
>JACXGM010040487.1:0-10305 GCA_016801145.1 Umbra pygmaea
TATCTCGGACCTGCCTGGTGTGTTCCTTGTTCTTCATGATGCTCTCTGTGCTTTCAACAGACCTCTGAGACTATCACAGAGCAGGTGCATTTATACGGAGACTTGATTACACACAGGTGGATTCTATTTATCATCATTAGTCATTTAGGTCAACATTGGATCATTCAGAGATCCTCACTGAACTTCTGGAGAGAGTTTGTTGCACTGAAAGTAAAGGGGCTGAATAATTTTGCTCGCCCAATTCGTCAGTTTTTTATTTGTTAAAAAAGTTTGAAATATTCAATAAATTTCGTTCCACTTCATGATTGTGACCCACTTGTTGATTCTTCACAAAAAATTACAGTTTCATATCTTTATGTTCGAATCCTGAAATGTGGCAAAAGGTCGAAATGTTCAAGGGGGCCGAATACTTTCGCAAGGCACTGTATGTGTTTTTAAAAGCAATTAACCAGGCGGTCTCTTCTTTCATTTGGGCTGGAAAGCCACCAAGAATTAGCAGGTTTTTACTTCAGCAATGTAAATTCAATGGTGGGCTCGCACTTGTTAATTTTATGGTTGCATTCCCCAGACACATCTTGGTGCCTGCTTGAAGATCTTCCCTACTCCACCTCCTCGCTCCCTGCCTTATGCTTCATTCTCCCTACATCTCCCTCTTGTTACTTAGAAAACCCTGTAGTGCTATCCACACAAAAAATTTGGTACCAGTTTTGGCAACATTTTAAGTTTTCCACATTGTTTTTGTGCCCTATTAATAACAACCACATATTTACTCCATCTGTGTTTGACAGTGCCTTCACTCTCTGGGAAATGAAGGGCATTAAAACTTTCAAAGATCTTTATGAAAATTGAGTTTTTTTCTAGTTTTCCTGGATGTTAAACATGCTTTCCCCCATCTAATTTCTTTCGATATCTGCAGATGAGACATTTCGTCTCCTCTGAATTTTTTGGCTTCCCTTTACTACCCCCCCACCCAGCCCTAGAATGAGGTGTTGAATTAATTGCCTCAACAGAAATCAGTGATTTCACAAATTTATTCTTGGATTGTGTCCTGGGATAAACATTCTACTAATACACTTAAAACTGCTTGGGAGCAGGAAATGAGTCTTGAATTTTCAAAGGATTTCTGTGATTGAGTGATCGACAGAACAAGTTCCACTTCATCTTGTCCTCGACTTGGACTCATTCAGTTTAAGGTGACCAACAGAGTTCATTATTCTAAGTCCAGACTGTCCAGAATGTATCCAACAGTGATGGATGTGTGTGATAGATATCATTCCTCCCCATGTATCCTCTATCATATTGTAACGTTTTGGTGTGTGGTGTAAAAGGAGAGCTCACAGGCAGAGAGATGATATGGTGAAATGCTGGGTTCAATGACGTAGTTCACAAACGTAGTTACAATGTTGTTGCAGGGTCATCGTAGAGTAATAGCAGACGAATATTCTACCTCACTTACGTACTCTCACAGTGGTACGGACACTGGTAGCGAAACTAGAACAAAGCATAAGCATATAATATACTCCAGGGACTCACTTGTCACAAACACATGAAACTCATTCTCGAACAGTCCTCCAAAAAAAAGCAACCCTACTCACATGGACAGTATACAGACTGTTAATGACCGACAGCTCTCTCCAGTCAAACAGCCCTTTTGTACCCTATCAAACATACTAGATGGAACCCAGCTGACAGTAATTACCACTTAACCAGATCCACAACTACTGCTCGATCTAGTTCGAAATCAACCAGGAACTGTTTGACCGGAGGAGCTGTCACATGTACTTAAATGAACATAACATATATTACCATCCAAAAAGCACTAACGTAACCAAGAACACTTCATAAGAAATAATTATATAATTTCCCCAGCAATGCATGAGTCCATTTTCTCAGTCCCTGTCCACTCCTCCCATCTGCTGGGCAGAGTGTGACACATATGTTTTTTACTTGTTCAAAATTGAGCTATTACTGGAACATTGTATTCCATACCCTTTCAGAAGCACTTCAAATTAATTTAACTCCATGCCCCCTGATAGCGGTGTTTGGAGTCCCAGGGAACTCTGTCTCGTTAAATTATAAAAATGCAGATATCATTGCTTTTATTACACTAAAAGCCCAATGCATGATTTTGCGGCAGTGGAAGTCCTGTCAGCCACCGTTAACCTCTCAGTGCCTATGTAATGACTTGTCATTTTTAAAACTTGAGAAAATGTAGTATTCCATGAGGGGATCACACTTAAAATTTTTAGAAAAAGGCAGACGTTTATTTCCTTTTTTAATAGCTTGCAGATTCTCCCCTCAGATCTGAGTTAGATCATATGATGCTCCTAGTCCGCCAAGTGTATTTTTTTATATTGTATGTATTTGTATGTTTGTAAGCGTGTTGTCGGTTTGTCTAGGTGTTTTGCCTGGGGTGGGGGAGGGTCGGGATGGGCAGCAGGGGGGGCGGGAGCGTCAGGGATTATGTTGGGGGGATGAAAATTGTAAAAATGTATTTATATACTGCAGGACACCGTATCCGGATTCCTTACTGTTCTTATTTGTTGTTGAAATCTTTATAAATAAATAAAAAGTTGAGGGTCGCATGGATTCCACTCAATATCAGCAGATACTTGAGAATAGTGTAGAGGAATCAGTCACAAAGTTGAAGTTACTCCGGGGCTGGATATTTCAACATGACGATGACACAAAACACTGCTCAAAATCTACTCTGGCATTCATGCACAGGAACAAGCACAATGTACTGGAATGAAAATCAACCTATGCATTATTTTAATAGGAACGTGAAAACGAGACAAACTAATACATCAATTGTGCATGTTAAAATAAATATGCACGCCCGTTGCCATTGCATTGTCACTGACCCGACAGACATAATAAAGAACCAAAGTTGAATAGGGGCTAGTGACTTTGTACAGGGGCTAACTAGCATTTCTTATAGGTAGTTTTAAGCACTTGTATAACAGATATATACAGTGTTACACAAATCCACCACATACCATGATTAACTTCTGTTTATTAATTTTTTTAATCCGGATCGGAGTATGCTTATTAAATTATTATAAGGATGATTTGGATATTGTTAGTATAGTTTCGCAAATGCTAGCATAAACTAATAAACACTGATGTTATTACAAAAAGCAGTGAGCTTAAAACGAGTAGGCTAACAACCACATGTAAAATTAAACTGCACACAAACCCACAGATCTCACACTGCCCGGGCTGATACTGCCCCCTGCGCCCAGACCCTTTTGGTATTTTCAGACAAGTGAGATGTAAAAATGTATGTTTTTTTTGTGAACAGAAGTTGACCTTACATCTAAATGATGAAAAGTGAAACATGATACCCTTATGCACATGTTTAAACAGGATTACTACAGCTGCTCAAAAAAAAGGGAACACTAAGATAACACATTCTTGATCTGAATGAATGAACTAATCGTATGAAATACTTTCGTCTCTACATAGTTGAATGTGCTGAAAACAAAATCACACAACAATTATCAATGGAAATCAAATTTATCAAGCCATGGAGGTTTAGATATGGAGTCACACTCAAAATCAAAATGGAAAACCACACTACAGGCTGATCCAACTTTGATGTAATGTCCTTAAAACAAGTGAGGCTCAGTAGTGTGTGTGGCCTCCACGTGCTCGTATGACCTCCCTACAACGCTTGGGCATGCTCCTGATGAGGTGGCGGATGGTCTCCTGAGGGATGTCCTCCCAGACCTGGACTAAAGCGTCTGCCAACTCCTGGACAGTCTGTGGTGCAACGAGGTGTTGGTGGATGGAACGAGACATGATGTCCCAGCTGTGCTCAATCAGATTCTTGTCTGGGGTAGGGGCGGGCCAGTCCATAGCATCAATGCCTTCCTCTTGCAGGAACTGCTGACACACTCCAGCCACATGACGTCTAAGCAATTGTCTTGCATTATTGTCTATATATGGTCCCACAGTTAACAGTGCACAAACCAAGCCATAAAGTCAAAGGAATTGTCTGAATACCTCTGAGACAAGATTGTATTCAGGCAAAGATTTGGGGAAGGGTACAGATATATATCTGCAGCATTGAAGGTCCCAATGTGCACACTGAGCGATCGGGGGAGAAGGACCTTAGTCAGGGAGGTGAGCAAGAACACAATGTTCACTCTGACAGAGCTCCAGCTTTTCTCTGTGGAGAGAAGAGAAACTTCCAGAAGAACAACCTTCTCTGCAGCACTCCACCAATCAGGCCTGTATGGTAGAGTGGCCAGGCGGAAGCCACTCCTCAGTAAAAAGCACATGAGAACCCCCTTGAAGTTTGCCAAAAGGCACCTGAAGGACTCTCAGACCATGAGAAACAAAGTTCTCTGGTCTGATGAAACAAATACTGAACTCTATGGCCTGAATGTCAAGCATCATGTCTGGAGGGAACCAGACACAGCTCATCACCTGGCCAATACAATCCCTACAGTGAAGCATGGTGGTGGCAACATCATGTTGTGGGCATGTCTTTCAGCGGCAGGAACTGGGAGACTAGCCAGTATTGAGGGAAAGATGAATGCAGCAATGTACAGTGACATTGTGCTCTGCACCTCAGACTGGGGCGATGTTTCATCTTCCAACAGGACAATGACCCCACAGTCCCGACGAAAGCGGGGTAGATCACCACCGGGCCAAGAGTGGGTCCCAGCACCACAGGATAGACCTCCTGATCCCACCAGTCCTGAATGGAGAGGCGAATGCGGTCCACCAGGTTGGGCCCCGGAAGAGGCTCTGTCCGGTCTGTGGGCATTCCAGCACCCTCCATGGGCCTCGCTGTGGAATAAGGGGTGTTCCTGAATGGACAATAGTTTTGTTTTTGTTGGGGTGCCTCCGGGGCTGCACTCTTTGGTGGGTGGTCCTGTCACAATCTGGTGGAGTGTGGCTGCCACAGCTTTGCAAATGGGGGATACAAGGGTGAGCCAATTTCTCATAGCTGCTCACAATTCCACCTGCATAGACTCATTGGGGAGCATAAAAGCCTCCAAGACCAACATGAGGGTGTCGGTCATTATCTCTGTGTTCCTAAGGTACTATGTAGCTGTATGCTGCCTGTTAATGCTATGTACATTAGGTGTTTTTCTGAAAGTCTTATTAAATATATAATTTCCCACTACATGCTTGTTTCTGCATCCGCTTCAACATGCACTGTGACAGATCGGTACGTTTATAATACATTATATATGAAGAAAACAAATGTCCGCAACTCAGAAATGCTCCTGTGTAATTTTAATAAGAACGCACATCCTTTAGGTGAGTGTATCATTTTATTGTAGAGTTAGTAATTTGCAAAGAAACCTATAGGGAGAAAAACAATTCAACGAAAAGGTTTAATGTCCAATTCCTCATTTAGACCTTTTGGAGACAAGGTCTGGAGGTAATGTATCCAAAAGGACTCGCGTCTTAATAGGATATTGTCGATGTTTCCCCGTCTGCATGGCAAATGTACACTCACCTAAAGGATTATTAGGAACACCATACTAATACTGTGTTTGACCCCCTTTCGCCTTCAGAACTGCCTTAATTCTACGTGGCAATGATTAAACAAGGTGCTGAAAGCATTCTTTAGAAATGTTGGCCAATATTGATAGGATAGCATCTTGCAGTTGATGTTCCACCACATCCCAAAGATGCTCTATTGGGTTGAGATCTGGTGACTGTTGGGGCCATGTTAGTACAGTGAACTCATTGTCATGTTTAAGAACAGTGTTGGTTATAACGCATTACTAAGTAACGCGTTACACTAGTCAGACTACTTTTTTGAAAAAAAGTAACCTAACGCGTTACTTTCAATATTCAAGCAATTAGTTACTAGTTACATTTATAACGAGAAAATTAGTTACATTTACGTTATATTTTACGTTATATTATCACCTTTTCTGTTTTAGAACTCAATTTAATAATTTAATAATTTATTATAATTTATTATCCGTTGCCGTTTTGTCTTTTAATCCGTATTTCGTTAGTGCGCCTCCACGCCAATCAAAAAGAGGAGAGATCTTGCACTTAAAATTGTAATGCGCAGAGTTATGCAGATTGGAGGTTAGCAAAATGGAAGAATTCATAGCCTACATTTTAACAGCTGGAAATATTTACATTACTTCAAAACTATCAAAAAGCAGGGAGGGTAAATCCAGTGAGCTTTTGTCGAGTGGGAATGTAATGGAAAGCTTGTCATCGTTCGTCTCACTCAAATGTTTTGTACCGAAATTACTTTTTTCTACTATGGGGTCTACAACGAGTGGAGGTATGTTATTTTCAAGTTATATTTTCCCGTTATTCCAATAAACACGCTTTGAAAACGTGCATAATGTTACAGAAAATGTCAAATGTGCTTTAACAGGCGATGAGAACGTACTTTTTGGAAGTTTTCAACATACAGTAGGCAAGGTTTCAAGTGACATGCTCTCGGAACGTGTGTATTTGTGCCAGTAAACGCACATTCAGAATGCTTATAATTCTGCCAGCCAACAGATCTAAACTGTACCCTTTAAACCAGAGGTGGGCAAACTGCGGGCCAGATGCGCCGCCCCGGGTCCTTTGATCTGGCCCGCAGGCGTTTTTACCCTTCACAGTCTCCTGCGATTGTATCGTGATTATCTCGCGAACCGTATATGCTAGCAACTAAAGCTTGGTAACGTTGGAAAGATGAAGATCAGCCGAAAAGAATGAGTGTTGGCTCATCCATGTGAGTTTATCAGAGCCGGAGCTATTGCGCTTTTTACTTTTGCCTTTTTTACTAAACACATTACAGACAGGAAGTAGGATGTGGAAATGACAAAATAGCAACGCTGCAATGATGTCAGGACATCATCCTGCACAAAACCAACATGGTACTAATATGGTTCGAAAGAGGGGGTTCCGCTGATAAAATAATGCCAATGTAACTAATGAGGAGTGGTTCGTCCATGTGGATTAATGACAGCCGGAGATATCGTGTCACAAAGTTGGGTACTTTTAACTGACTATATTTTGGTAAACTAAAAACATTACAGTCAAACAAGGAAATGGTGTAACAAAACATTTATTTTCTGTAGGAAACGCATGTAACTGTGTAGGGGGCGGGGTTAATTTAATGAAATAACATTTCCTATTTTTCATACATCGCTATAAACTGCAGCCCTTCACTTGGTTTCAAAAGCTCAATGTGGCTCTCTAACAAAAATAATGTGACTCCATTAATTTCAGAAGCATTTCCAGGAGTCAAATTCCATTGCATATTGTATGAAACTCAATAATTTTTTATCTGTGTTTCTTTACTCAGTTAAAATTTGTTATACACTCAAACATTGAGATGAAATTGGTTTTACATACAAACACTCACACATTCATCAGAAATAGACTGATCATATTGGTCAATTGGATCATGCTCAGAGAAAGTAGTTACCACAAGTCTGCACTCGACATGATCAGGCAATCACTATCTAGGGGCGGCAAGGTGGCCTAATTGTTTAGGGCCCATGATTCATTTTTGAAGAAGCCCCCAGAAGAATGGTTCAACCCCCCCCCCCACGCACACACATACATACACACACACACACACACTACCAAGGTGAAGCCTTTATCATTCTGTTTTTGAGCAAGACAGTTAACCGTAATTTCTCCAAGATTGTTTCTCTAAATAATAATTCTTTCCTAATCAACTTACCATTAAAATGTATTCAAATCGTTTAAAAATTTGGGAAGGTTAATAAATTGATACTTTTTTGTCCAATGAGTATTGTATGATAAAAAACCTAGACACACCAAAAAGCATATGTCAAAAGCTTTTTTTTAAGTAACTTAAAGTAGTTTAATTAGTTACTTTCAATAAATAGTATCGCAGTAACGTAACATAGTTACTTTCAATAAAAAGTAACGCAGAAGGTAACATAGTTACATTTTGGAGAAGTAACTAAGTAAAGTAACTAGTTACTTTTTAAAGTAACGTTCCCCAACACTGTTCAAGAAACCAATTTGAAATGATTCGAGCTTTGTGACATGGTGTATTATCCTGCTGGAAGTAGCCGTCAGAGGATGGGTACATGGTGGCCATAAATAGGGCCCTATGAAATCTGTGTTATTTTTTGGCCAATTCCGTTTTATTTTTTTCCAAATTCCGTGATTTCCGTTATTTTTTCCAATTTCCGTGATTTGGACAAAAGTTGCATTCAGAAGCCTGCACCCGAACCTAAAATATAGAGAATTTTGCTGTACAGTTTGCACAATCATTGCCAGGTAGGCTAAATGTACTTTCCATATGATCAAAGTACTTATTTCTAGACAGGCAGAAGGCTATTTCACGAAATATTAGTCATGTAATAACACATTATTTCTTCTTACAGATGAATCTACCCAAAATAAAAGAGTAGACAAAGATTTCCTAAGATATGGAAGAAAAGTGGAACAACGACAAACAAAAATATTTATAAACGTTATTTTAAGAAGTTGTATCAGGCGCAATCGTGTGGACAAAGCCATAACATTCAGCAGCAGTCCCGCTAGTTCGACCTTGCTCTCCCTGAGTGCGAGCTGCCTGATTAGCAAGCCCGTCAGAGAATTGCTTCAGGCGAAGGAACTTATCCTATTCCTAGTTATATGCATTTGGATAAGTGATTTAATGGAGAAAAAACAAACGTTGTCTGATTGGGAAATTTAGAATGGAGTAAATACCGTTGTTAATAGCTGTCAGTTATCAAGCGGATTACAGCGGAGCGCATGCTGGCCAAATTCGGTAGAGTGAGAAACACACTGCATATAACTTATAGAGCGCAAATTAACTTCCATGTTTGCTGCCTTTTGTATTAGGACAAACACAATGACAGTTGTTAATATTACTTGAATATATTTGGATTATAGAAAAAATATTTATAGATTACTCGAAAATATGCAAATTCCGTGTTATAAGTAAATTCCGTTTTATTGATAGATTCTGCGATTCCGTCCGTGTTTTCCGAGGGCCCTACCAACGGCACCAACAAAGGAGCTGCAAGTCCTTCTCGTGTACGAGAATTATATAAAACACTACAGCATAATTGGAATTGTTTTTTTTTCTTTCATCACTTCAACTATTGAAACAAAACACATAGGAGTATACATCCTTTTTATTCCAAAATTATAGGCCTAATTGATTGCTCACAACTATACACTGCTCCAAAAAGTTAAGGCAACACTTAAATCACACATCAGGGGGGTATTGCACAAAAGTAGAATAAAGAAATCCAGGATAACTGAAAAAGCGCAGCTTGACTCCTCGCGGCTTAATCGGTTGCACGTTTGCTGAGCCAGGATGAAAAGGTAAAGCTATGTCAAGCCAGATGTAGATATTCTGGATAAGTGCACATTCACGGCTTTCTTAAATAGACCACAGTATCGATCACAGATTTACTGATGCAGAAGACGCGTGCCGCATTAGTTACGAGGAGGTGAAGCAAAGAATATGCAATAAATAAGATAATTTAAAATATTTACTTACTAGCCACTCCACAATTTTACAAAATTGTACATTCTGTTTTATTTGCTGTTAATTTGCTTGTTTTATGAGTAGGTTTTATGAGTAGGTTTTATTGCTGTATCTCTTTATGTGTTAAGTGTGCTGGTTGTACTGTAAATTGTCTTTGAGTAGCCTACCGTGTAAAGCAAGAAGTAAATTAAATGTATTACTATTTAGCCTACTTAGCATTAAAAGAGAGCAGAGGGAGTTAATGTTCCTTGAGAATATGTTTTACAACCATATGGACAAATCTCTATGAACTATGTCTAATCCTAAATATCTAGCTAATTAATGTTCATAAAGAACAATTATGACTGGGCAACAAATAACCTGGCAACAAGTCAAGTTCAAATATAAAAACATTTTGCAGGCTGGTAAGTGCCTTAAGTCTTAACAGTGTGAAAATGGTATGTAGAAATTACTTACAAGACGCCTGCTCACATATTTTATCTAAACTGATTTTAGCAGTTACACTGTAAAAAGTCGTTCGGTGCTATTGTCCGTATGACTTCATTTTAAAAACTATATTTATTCCAATAAATTAATTTATTTTTCGTTCTTTGTTTTTTTGGGTTATCAATAAGTAAAAAATGTGAAAATTTTCGTAACTCAATATTTTCTACAATAAAATTAATTTCTATGGACTTCACTATAAATTGATTTAACAAAACTCATTTTAAAAGTTTGTATCAGATGTAAAAAGACACGACCCGCCCATTTTCGCTCCTGTTGCCATTTCCCAGCATGCTTTTCTGCACGTTTTCTTCTTAAGAATTGTTTGTTTTCAGGTATGTTCTGCTTTATGCATT
>JACXGM010040488.1:0-10305 GCA_016801145.1 Umbra pygmaea
CTAGAAACAAATGCTAACATATCTCCTGAAGTATAGATGCTAGAAACAAATGCTAACATATCTCCTGAATTGTAGATGCTAGAAACAAATGCTAACATATCTCCTGAAGTATAGATGCTAGAAACAAATGCTAACATATCTCCTGAAGTATAGATGCTAGAAACAAATGCTAACATATCTCCTGAAGTATAGATGCTAGAAACAAATGCTAACATATCTCCTGAAGTATAGATGCTAGAAACAAATGCTAACATATCTCCTGAATTGTAGATGCTAGAAACAAATGCTAACATATCTCCTGAAGTATAGATGCTAGAAACAAATGCTAACATATCCCCTGAAGTATAGATGCTAGAAACAAATGCTAACATATCTCCTGAAGTATAGATGCTAGAAACAAATGCTATCAATGGAAAGAGTGGGTTCTGCAGCAAATAATAAGTAGTGGGTTAATGACAGCTGGAGATATCGCATCTCAAAGTTAGGTACTTTCACTGACTTTATTTTGGTTTACTAACAACATTACAGACAGAAACCGGAAGTGAAAATGACTAAATAACATTTCTGCAAGGAGATAGGACATCACCCTGCACTAAAACAGGTTGGGTAATAGGGGATGGCTGGGTTTTTATTGCCAGTTTATATTATTCATGGTTTACAAGTATTTTACAATAAATAACAAAAAATTTAACACACATTTTTGTACTTTTGGCTCTATATGACATCATGCATTAAAATCATTGTCACAAAAGTTTGGGTTTGACTTATTATTGTAACCAGTCGTCTTCTGAATCCAAAACTAAAGGCACTTTACTGTAGGACAAAGTATGTTTTTTTCAGAAGACAAAATATGAAAATAGTGCCAGGTGGACTTCAACGCTATTAGACCTTGAAGTGTTCATTATATTAAAACACGATTTTTAACTCAAATGAATTTCCATTTGCGCTGTTGTCTTGATTCGCAGGTGTCTGCGAGTATGCTAAATAGTCTTGAAACAAACAGTAGTGATTAAATTCTGAGAAGTCAAACTAGGAGATGGTGTTACAAAACAAAACATTCTGTAGGATACACACAACTGTGTAGGGTAATGAAATAACATTTCCTGGTTTTCAAGCATCGTTATTAAATGTGGCCCTTCACTTGGTTTCAAAAGCTTAATGTGGCCCTTGAGCATAACATTTTGCCCACCCCTGGTCTATAGTATTTGTCTTACCAATAATGAATTATACATCCTTGTTCTGCACCTTCACCTACTGAAACCAGCACACACCAACGAGGGATTTGAATAACTCACAGAAAGCTAATCCTCTCCCTTCACAGTAATCACAATGTGTTTTCTTCCTGTTCTCCGTCTTAACATTTCTGATGTGATGGCTTTGGAAAGTGAACAGAGTGAATGCAGGGTGATGAATTCAGAGAGTATTTAAATCAAGAGCAGGCTGGGTTAATCTCCCTAAATCCTACCTTCGTCTACTTCCATTACTCCATTCAGGTGTGCATTGTTTTCTCTTTATTTTCTATCTCACTTCATTTGCCCTTCTATTTGAAATTCTAGGAAGTCATTTCTCTCAATAGTACAGCTAACATTGTCTCCATTGTTATGTACCAAAATGGAGTAGAAAGTACTTTGGGTTTTACAATACAGTATATCAGCAATCTGACAGGAGTATTGGTTGTACATACCACATTATACATTACAGATAGTACCAGGTGTGTCAGCTAGTAGAGCTTTAAATGGATGTGTTATATTAGGCGCACAGGTCTTTTACAGATCTCTAATATCCTCATATTCAACTGTAATATTTTACCAATCAAGGCTTATTTTATTCTTTATATGTTTGGGTGAAACTTTGTTACTTAGATCCCTGGCTAGGATTGCAGAGGGGATTATGTTTTTGGCATGGACGTGATATTTTTTTTGTCCCTCTGTCTTTCCTCCTGACATTGGTACCCTGAAGCCGAACGGCACAATAAAAAGAAAACAGCTTTATAAACGGATTTCTCCAAAACACCCTGAAGCTTTGCTCAGCTCAATAAGGGATACAATCTATGGGGGGAAAAGAATCTGAAACCTCCCTAGCTAGCACCGCCATTCTCTGGATCACTCCCAAACGGCCTGTAATTCTAAATTGGGCACCTTATGGAACCTGGTCAAATGTAGTGCACTGAACAGGGAAAAGGGTTTGATTTGGGATGCGGCCTCCCTTGTGTGATCTACTAAAGGGACAGAAAGCAATAAGAGCAGATATGGAAGGGTGAAGATAAGGATTTGGGACCCAGTTTTGGCACTCATGGCATCGCTACGGTTTTTTGTCATTTCTATTGTCTTCTGCTGCCTTCCGTTCACTGATGCTAAAGAGCTTTGCTCTACTCAGGACAAGTGTTTCATTGTCTTTGTGTTGGTATCAAATAATCCATGTCAGCTGCATCGCTCACCCGTGGTCGACACCCGCCCCACCCATCCGTGTTTCCATCCGAGCTACGGCCCTGTACTTTATTACAGATTCATGATCCCATTTCAAATCATGAGATTCCTGCAAGGAACTTCACAACTTCTTTCTTTCTCTTCATTACTCCCAGTCATTCTCTAGGGTATTCTCTATCTTTCCGTATCTACTGAACACACGTATTGTGGGAGTGCGAATCCTCCAGCCGATTCCTCTGTTCTCGTCAGCACGTTAACGCTCTGCACTTGTCCTGTGTCCGTCTGTCTGACAATGTTTATGGGACAGATGCTTCAATCACCAGAGGAATGAAAGAACATCTGTGGATCGTATTTGCTCACAGACTCCTCAGAAACTCATGTCTCCTCCCTCGAATGTGCCCCGCCGAAAGTTTATCATTTGATTTACATTGGTCTTTCAAGTGTAACTCCCTGAGTATTATGGAAGACAGCTGGGTTTAAGCTGGAATTTGAGCAGTTTGTTTCAGCTCAATGCCATCACCAATGCATGGGCATAGACTACGTCTTTTACAATACCATGAACTTGGACATGCCCTCATTCAATAATTTCCATTCCAAATTCATATAATAGGTCCATCCAAACTCAGGACATGGCTGCTCAAGTTACACGGCAGTTTCCTATTTGGTCCTCCCCCTCGTTTTCTCGCTTATCCTAAAGAAATAAATGCCCTGCCTTCATTGTTTTGATCTCATGCACTGACTGCTGAGTGCCCATTAGCTATTGGCAGTAAACCAATTGCCTTGAAGACCCCCTCACAGTACACAAGTGATGACCAACATTTCTGACATGTCAGAACATAATCGGTACATCCAAAGCGGTGAGGAGAATAGAACAGTAATTAATGGTACGTCTTTGACCCGCTCCCACCATGGCCTCAGTCTCAGTGTTCTAAATCCACAGACGCTGTGGTCAGAACTCATATCCCAGGTTTTTTCACGTGTGCTTTCAAACTAAGTAGAGACCTTTCCTCTCACAGTGCGGAGGTAGGTGCCGCTGTAGCCACTTTTCTCCCTGCTTGGAGTGAAACTCTGTGAGGAGCAAGAGAAAGGTAGAGATATTAGCAGCTTATGACAATCTCCTTATTTCTACCGGAGAGGTGAAGCTCTCAAACCAAGCAGAACAGAGATGCCTGCCCTGGGGTTATTCATCCATTCTCCCTGGTCCAACCTACTGTCTCTGGAGGGGTGGTCACTGACAGTGAGTTTGTAAGGAGGGAGAAGGTGTTTGGAAGCAAGCTGAAAGGTAAAGAAACAGGAAGAGCAAATGAGCTGGGTGGTTTCCAGCTTTTCGTCCAATAAAAACACAATACATCAGTACAGTGTAGTTGTAGGGGTCACTGAATATATTCATCCCATCTCTGGTTCTATGACATGACAACCAAGGGCTACGTGAAATAGGCGACCAACGGCTACATGACATTGGCGACCAAGGGATACGTGACGTAGGCGACCAAGGGATATGTAACATAGGCAATCGAGGGATACTTGACATAGGCTGCGTGATGGAGGGTCTCTATGACCCTGTCTTTCAGTCACTGCTTCCTTTGTGAGGCTCTTCCCTCTGTCGGAATCTCCTCGGCCTGCGGAAACAAGCCACACAAAAGAGGGGCAAGTTTAGGTGGGTAATTGGGATAATAATTATTGGGAAGTTAGTGCCAGCCGGGTGACTAAGAAGGTCAGGAAGCAGCATGCGTTCAGGCTTAGCATCGCGTAGGAGCTGCCCTCCATATGGGGGCATACAATGAACAGTCCTGCCCCATGATGCATCCCACAACGCTGTGCACAATCAACGATTGCTCCCCTTTCGCTACAGTGGCTGGATGCACCAGAATAGGTGGGGGTCGCAGGATGAGAGGGAGGGGTGGAGACGGGGGAGTGAGAATAAATGGAGGGAGGGAAAAGGTGAGAGAGGAAAATTAGAGACTGAATAATAGAGAAGCTGTTTTGTGAAAGCGTTAACTCATTTATTCCTGTATTGGCCCTTTTCATTCTTGAAGTATATAGGCTTATTTCTGGCAAGAACAGAAACAGGAGTATTTATTGAATATAAAATATACATTTTTATGCCAAGTTCTACCTTTTCAAAAACTGAAAGTGAGCCTTTTAGCAGGAAGAGACAATGGCTGTTTAAATCGGCTTATGTTGTTTAGCCTCTGCATCGGCCCCTCCTTCTCCCTCTCCCTCATGACCTTACTGCTTACTTTGTTGCCATGGCACCACAGCACCCATAGCAACCCACACAGAGCTTCATAACTCTGACTTTTTCTGTGTCAGACTCCTTTTAATCTCCATTTCACTGACGGTTTTATTTGATTCAGGCCCTTTGCATGGCTATCAATGGCCAGTTGAGCAGCAGAAGAATGCGGTCTGTGTGTGTTCAGAGGTTTGGAGGTGAGAAAGGTCTGCCAGGACAATGTTAGTCCCACGGCCCCTCAGATGTCCCCTTCACACAGCTTTTAAACCAGAGTTACAAAGTGGCCCTTTTCCTTTTTTGGTCTCTGACATTGAGATGGGGATTGTGTGAAAGTCATCTTTTTTAACGATGCTCGTTAATCCCAAAGGGGGAGCTGTAATCATACCTCACCAATGGTGTCTCGGTGAAGAAGAGAAGCCTGTTTTTTTTTCTCCCATATCCGTTTTAATGTGTTTTAATTTAATTAAAAGGGAAGTTGGCACTGTCCGGCCGATTCATTACTTATTCATAATGGGTTTTTGTTTCCTTGCTGTGACTGACCTGTTAATCAGGCGACCAGTCCGTGGTAGCCCAGTTGTAAAGTACACAGCCCAACAAAGCCCTTTGAGACATCTGACTTTAATGTCCGTGTTAGAGGGGCTCGCCGCTTTCAAGCGCCGCTAAAACATACAAGGTTAGAGGAGAGGCAATATAAACCCAGAGGCAATGTATACAGAAGAAAGGCTAGTTGATACAAACTGGAGTCACAGCTTTTAATCGTGTCAGTCAGCTTCAATGCTAAATCCCTAGTGCAGTAAATAGCATAAATGGATGTTTACGTGTCCATACGTGTCTGTTGTTTTTTGTCGAAACCACTCACTGTTGCAGTCACAATAAAACATATCAGCAGATGTTATTTATTGTAAACGTCACATATATTTAGTATAGGCAAAAACTAACATGTCAACATTTCATCATCGCAGCTTTATATTAGAGGTTTATCACAGCAGAAAGACGCTTTATTAGACAAGAGGGTCTATTTCAACAGTCTAGTTGACCTCGACGTACATGTAAGGGCCTGGAATAGTGTCAACGGACACAGGCCTCTACTCAGAGCTTCTGTTTGTTTGTGTGTGTGTGTTTACGTGTGTCGGTCGACTATGCCAAAGAGTGTGTGCGTGTGTGCATGTGTTTGTGAGTGTGTGTTTGTGTGTGGGTTGACCGTGCCAAAGCCCCTCCAGCAGAGCTTCCTCTGGTTGATAATGACAATGTCTTATTTGTTCATTTGGAACCCATTAGCTGACGCCAAAGTGAGAACGTGTTTTCATGGGGTCTGGCTTTTCACAAAAAATACATTTCATATGAATTAAAGTTAGTGTGTATTGTTTGTGAATGTGTTTGATTGTTGATTGGGAGGGTGTAACAGGGTGTTATTAAGGACACAGCCATCAGTATTATAAAGTGGATGGCTCAACAGTGAAAATGTATCTGCGCAGGCTTCCATTTGACCCATGAACCTGTGTCTGTGAACAGTCAATATTAAAATAGTCTTAGCTCAGAAAGCTTGCAGTCACATTAAAGGGGTGGCTATTTACGCCACATAAGCTTTCAGATGTCTCTGTGGGGAAATATCATAATGGCCTAGTGCAAATATGGACATATGTTTGTAAAAATCCGCTCTTGGCAGAAATTAAATTACTGGCTTTCATTTCTTCAATGGTCAGGGGAAATATAACGATAATCTTTAACAGCCCGTGTAAGTGCTGCAAAGTCCTCACTTCATCTGTGTCTCGTAAGGATAATAGAGAAGGATACACACACACACCAGCCAGATAGCTACAGATGGAGACTATGTGTGCCATGGATTAGTTTTCCTGTAATTCCTTATTATATTTAGTTTGTAGAACAAATTGATTTTATTTCTATAGAAATTAACATTTGCCATACTATCAATACCCTGATAATGCCTGGAATGCAATCATGTAATACTCATACATTTAGTTGCCTGTGTGTATACAGTCTTCAATGTAGGATATGGCTCAGATGCCTTTCTTTCCTCATTCAACAGGAAGAATCTTCTTTTGTGAACTACTGACCTCATATGTTGAGCAAAAGTGCACTTTATAGGGAATGGAGTACAATTTGGGATGCATGCTTGGACCATGATGTCATGGAGCTCATCAGAATTTAGTGTGCAGGCACCTCCACTTCTTTGCCAGGAATTTGCATATATTATTTTTTTTGCCAGTGGGTTGAAGAAAGAAATACTTATATTGTGACAAGATTGCATAATATTAAAACCTTCGTGTAGCTCTAAATCGATTGGTATTGACCATTAAACTAACAGGCACATTGTATTGCCTCAGGCACACAGAAGGTTTGCTCTTTTTGTTACATTATTGGTTTTACCATGATTAGACTTCCAGGGTACCACGGCATGCAAAACAAATCTTAGCCCCTTTTTGTGAATAATGTCTCAGCAGTGTTAGTGTTCAGAAGTGAGGGCACTATTTTTTCTAACTTAAAAAAATAGAATTACCCTCTGATAGACACCTTTAATCTCTGAAATGCTTGATCTCAGATTCAAAGACAAAAATCTCCCTTGTGGTAATAGAATCAATATAACTTTCATATCTATAATTAATCTTTTTGGTTCTTTTTGGCATGGCTACTACACCACCGCTTCCAGATCAACATTCCATGAGGGCAAGCCAATTGGCAAAGAGCGTCATGGTTACCAGCTGCTGAACAGTCTCATTGAAGAACTTGCCCTTTTTTATTTTCTCTTTTTATTCCGCTCTCGTTAATCTTTACAAGTACTGCAAGTTTAGTATGATTTTAAGATTTACGATTTGTTTTTATTAGTCTGCCAATAAGTCATTTTATATATTTTCTTTCTGTTAGGATAATTAAAAATCACAACAACAAATTCATTCTATTTACGTGTGTGAAAGTTTACAAAACATTCCTTACGATGATGGAGTTGACTTGGTTGGGGACGTCAGTTAGAACTGACAGGATTACATTCACTCTGCTGTAATGATTCCTAAATGGCACCCTATCCCCTGTAGGGTTCTGATTTGTGGTAGTGCACTACATAAGGAATATTGTGCCATTTAGGACAGAACCAGTGATATCAGGAGTGTTAAACCGGAGTCTCACCATTCCTGGCACTGTGTAGACTCTCCATCGTGAATCTCTTTTTACGACTCATCTGAACAAAAGTAAGCCTTTTAACGGTGTGACCCAGTGTCGTGCTGGAGACACAGTTATATCAGCCAGAAGTTTCAGGCCGTTTATGCCCTCCTCTGAGAAGTTCACCTTGGTGGTTGGTTGGGAAATGGAGGGCAGAGCTGTTTTAAGATGATAATGGTCTTTAATCTGAGCCAATGATGATTTATATGCACCTGGCCAGCCTCCCAAGCGCCGACTTTAAAGCATGAAATGGAAAATATTACCTTGGAAGTCATCAGTCACTTTAAATTTCTGAAAGAGGAAAAGGGAGACAGAGAAAGAGAGAGGGGTAGAAATTGGGGGGAGAGATCCTTTCCCTTGCTCTATAAACCTTTGCTGCTCCAATCCAATTTGGCAGGAGTGTGGAGTTATCCTTAAGCCTGTCAAATATACTGACAAGCTGAGCTGTCACTTCACATACGGTCAGAATCATTGCTATTAATAGACCCTCGTCACTTCAATACACTGATGCATAATGACATCACAGACACAACACTTATGGCCAACTGAATATATATATATATATATATATATATATATATATATATATATATATAACATAATTTTCATCAATATTCTGATCAAAAACCGCAAGTGTGTCAAGTATGATCCTTGTCCCCGAATGTGCCTTAAACGGATTGTTGATGGACTCTTTTAATAGAAGAAAAGTAAGACCTGTGACTGGTTATTTGTCATATAGATGGTTATTTGTCACCTCCGTTTTCTGCCTGTCACCTGTAATATTATCTCACTTTGATCCACCTTGTACTGGACCATTGGCTTTATCCCCTCATCATGTATGTTAGGGTTGGTTCCACATGTACCTCAGGGGTATCACTTTTTACAGGAAGTTTAGGTTTTACCAAAGCCTGCTATTGTTCCTCTTCTATACATTTAGATAAACACAAAAGGCCCTGTAATTAAAGCACACCCTCAAATGCTTTTGTTTGTTTGGTCTTACACAACTCTTATGTGTGTGTTGAGGTTAATAAGGGACTTAGGGGGTGCGGAGGAGGGTTATGTCTTAATTCTTGAGGAGTTCAGAATGCCAGCCAGCTACCATCTGTGTTTGAACTCAGGGTCTTTGTATTCAAGTGTCACTGTTTAGTTGGCTAATCCACTAATGCTTATCAGCCTCCCTTTATAATCAAACCCTGTAACCATTCCTCCAGCCTCCTGAAGGGGGCACTGTTCCATGTGACATAGACAGAACCCATTTTCGACTCCTTTCCAAACTGTACCAATTTGCTGAAGTAAAACTCTGGCAAGAACTTCAGGCATTTAGCCCACTGTCCAACCAGAAACCCACGTTTGTTTGTTCAGTAAATGCACATTAGTCGCTGGTTGTTTTTTCACACTTTCAGGACAATTTGCCTTTACAGTAAGAAAAGAACTACATTACCGATGAAACATACAGTACTGGGATGGGTTTTTGAAGCGAGTAGTATCAGTATTTTGAGAGAGACGATACAGGTACATTTGCAATCAACATTAATGTACCCCAATTGTAAATCAGGTTTAGTGTCAAAATTTACAGACTGTTCGCTGTTTGCAATGAACAAATCAAACAAAAGCAAGGTTCAGTAGTTTCAGACTATTCCCTATTTTGACATTCTAGGGAGAAGTGATGTAATGTAGAGACATCCAGCCACCCATTATGGCACTGTTCTCTGTTCTCTATATTGGTCCTGGAATGTATACTGATATTGTTCTTATCATGGTGTTTGCGTGACAGGTGGGGTTGACCTCTTAGAGATGAATTGGAGTGGAAACCTGTAATTGAAATGGTTTTGTGGTTTCAGACACAGACCTGTGTACTGTTAGTCCAGACTGTGATGCCCTGTTTTACTCTGTCCACTCTCCTCTCTGGGTTTCTCGGTTTTACCAGGAGTAGAAGCAGTTGACTATAAGCATTAGATGGGTTCAAACAGTGGTTATCTTTTCTTATAAAAACAAGTAGATTTGCAAAGAAAACACCTGCATGCATGACGAGAGAGAAAAACACCATGGCAGTTCTGACAGTTTGTCAGCTTAGCTTCTTGAAGTCATGCCATAGTTATTAGTTTTGTGGTGAGAAGTACTAGGGCGTTTTATTAGATCTCTGTGTGTAGATCGTGCCAGCCGCCAAAGCCCATCTAATGTTACCCTTCTGGTTGCTGAAAGCCCCCCAAGGCTTAGTAGAAACAACAGGCTTGGCTGGCTGGATGGGGCAGAAATGACCATGCACACATTCACTCACTCAAGCTTTCAGACACACACACACACACACACACACACACACACACACACACACACACACACACACACACACACACACACACACACACACACACACACACACACACACACACACACACACACACACACACACACACACACACACACACACACACACACACACACACACACACACACACACACACACACACACAC
>JACXGM010040489.1:0-10349 GCA_016801145.1 Umbra pygmaea
GCTTACGGCCATACCACCCTAAGTATGCCGATCTCGTCAGATCTCGGAAACTAAGCAGGGTCGGGCCTGGTTAGTACTTGGATGGGAGACCCCCTGGGAATACCAGGTGCTATAAGCATTTTCTTTCAAATTAATAAAAAATATATTGTCTAATTTTAAATTGGGCTGACATCAGTGATATGAGGACTCTGTTAGAATTCTATACCCGCTTACGGCCATACCACCCTGAGTATGGCCGATCTCGTCAGATCTCGGAAGCTAAGCAGGGTCTGGCCTGTTTAGTACTTGGATGGGAGACCGCCTGGGAATATTAGGTGCTGTAAGCATTTTCTTTCAAATTAATAAAAAATATATTTTCGAATTATAAATTGGGCTGACATCAGTGATATGAGGACTGTGTTAGAATTATATACTTGCTTACGGCCATACCACCCTGAGTATGCCGATCTCGGAAGCTAAGCAGGGTCAGGCCTGGTTAGCACTTGGATGGGAGACCGCCGGGGGAGTACCAGGTGCTATGATTATTTTCTTTCAAATTAATTAAAAATATTTAGTCGAATTTTAAATTGGGCTGACATCAGTGATATGAGGACTGTGTTAGAATTCTATACTAGCTTTCGGCCATACCACCCTGAGTATGCCCGATCTCGTCAAATCTCGGAAGCTAAGCAGGGTCGGGCCTGGTTAGTACTTGGATGGGAGACCCCCTGGGAATACCAGGTGCTGTAAGCATTTTCTTTCAAATTAATAAAAAATATATTGTCTAATTTTTAAATTGGGCTGACATCAGTGACATGAGGACTGTGTTAGAATTCTAATCTCGCTTACGGCCATACCACCCTGAGTATGCCGATCTCGTCAGATCTCGGAAACTAAGCAGGGTCAGGCCTGGTTAGCACTTGGATGGGAGACCGCAGGGGGAGTACCAGGTGCTGTAATTATTTTCTTTTAAATTAATTAAAAATATATTGTTGAATTTTAAATTGGGCTGACATCAGTGATATGAGGACTCTGTTAGAATTCTATACCCGCTTACGGCCATACCACCCTGAGTATGCCCGATCTCGTCAGATCCCAGTGGGGAGGGTTAAACCTATCATCATTCCTTTTAATTTCATTTTCAACCTTTTAATAAGAAAGATTTCTTGAAATGAAGTATTAAATGTACATTTTGTTTTGTTTTGCCTATATTTTGTTTTAGAGGAAAAGGGATTCAGATTTCCTTGAGGCGCTGAGGAGCATGGATGATGAAAATACGGCCATCCTGCAACATGGACACTAGCAGCGGAGACCAGTACATGCAGCAGATGATAGCCCACCATGCTGAGGATAGAGTGCTGAGGAGGAAAGTTGGCATTCCAGCAGACGGAAGCTGAAGAAAGCAGATGGCTCAGGTGGGAATTCCAGAATGGGTTTCTGTTTGTTCTCATACAGTTTGCACAATGCTGCTTGATGTTGGACACTGGTTATATTGCAATTCGTCACTTTATTGAAGTCAATGTCCTTTTAATTTGCATGCAAATATAAGTTTTTTAAGCTACGGTTTTAATTGCCGGTCAGGTGCTACATACTTGATATCCTACTATTTATTTCCATCACCTTAGAAGCTCTAACAATGTTTACACCATACTGCTTCTTACACTATACTGTACATTACAGTATATTATGTACATAATACTGTATGCGTAGATCATGGGTCTGCAACTAGTGGCTCTTCAGCCCCTCTGCAGTGTCTCCATGTAGCTTTGAAAATATATAACATGGAAATAAACAAGCAATAGACATCTGTTATGAGAGGAGCACAGAAGGGGTTTGTAACTTTGATCTGAAATTTCATAAATGCAATATAGTTATACTATACAAAAGCTGTGTTATGATAATTTTATGCGTCAAATAGGTTTGATGGCTCTTTTGATGGTAAAGTTTGCAGACGGTAAAGTGTAGATACATGTACACATACACCTGTTTGCATACTGTCAATATCCTGATTGATCAAACTCTGCCCATACCCTGCACCTTAAAATGTGAAATGTTTAAAATTTGTTAATTTATGCACACTTGAGACATGCAACAATGGACAAAAATGAATCCTTGTTCGGTATGCACTTACTTGCCAATAAATATCTTTCTGATTACATGTGTAGAAACAAACACACTGTTTCAGATACCAAATTGGAATAACATGTACTATGCTCTGAGACAGTAGTCTCAGGCAGGCAATTTGACAAATTGAACAGCAATATGAACTGTATTTAAACCAGGGTAAGGTTAACCAGTTACGGTAAAATTTGCACAGTGCAAGATTAATGATTTTCCGTTATCATCTTTATTGAAACGGGTGTATACACCATACTTTGGCTACACTGCATTCAAAAACTTTAATACACCAGTACGTGCATCTACACCATGATCCTTGACAGTGAAAGGAAGTCATCCTGGTTTGGTGTACTGGATACCCATTCTCTGTTTCATCAGCAACCTCTTCAAAGGATAGGCTGCATCACCAAGGACATAGTACCCCACATCATCTCCACAATTGATGATCACTTAATGCAAAGCAACTTCGTAACAAAGGCATTTCTATATTTAGTTTTGATAGCGGGTTTCACAATTATTTTCTTTGTCCATATAGCCTTTCGTTTGCGAGCTGACCAGATCGTCTAATACAGATTCTACAAGGTACTAAAATAACAAGGACCTCTTTAGCTAAACAATACATCACAAACAAGAACAGGATCACGTATATCCTCCGTAATTCTGGTTACAGTGTCGCACAAACAATGATTCTTGCCCGGCACTTTGTAATGACGTTATCGTTGCTCTACATTTCTGCCGCTTCCGGGGCCTGGGAGAAGCCATCACGCGCAGTAAGCATACGTCAACGGTATAATTTGCCTAATCTTCATGGTACTTTAGACCCCCGGTTGGAACACAAACTGCTACGGTCTAGAGGGACGAAAATGCCCCCTTTAAAAAAATCGCACAGCTTTGTATAAATTTGGAAAGTGATGCAGGTCAAAGTAAAGCTATGAGCGTTCACTAGTTTCTATGGAAATAAGAATGTGTAAACTGGAAAAAGGTATAGTTAACTAAGGCTACGATGACACGAGAGACACTACTAACTCTAACATTAAATGTATTGTTTATTACAGTTTTTCCCGATTGCTCAAACACGAAAAGTGAATGCTCATTCCAAAGCGTTGAAACCGTAACGTTTGCATGCATTTGGTACACTCAGGCACCGTAAACAATTCTGTAACACACGGTGCAAAACACTACACACATTGTGCATGTGTTACACACATTGACCAATGATGAAACACTGTGCAGTCAGCAAGTCCATTCAATAGTTAAAAAACACACACGAGATTAGCAACACCCTCGCTGTAATGTTTCCCAGTTCCTCTTCCCTGAGAACTAGATCTTCCCCTTCCTGGATTGCTCAGAACTACAATTCCCATAACTCGGACTCAATCACCAAAAATCCCTTCACCTGCTCTCACCCTGTCTGTATATAAGACACACACACACCATTGCCTCTTCGCGAGGTATTGTAAGTAATTAATTTTCTTCCTACTGAGCGTATATTGTTGGATTGTTATTCTGGCCTGACCCGTGCATTGTTTATTCAGTATTGTGTTTTTGGATTATCGTCTGTACCTTCGCCTATATTCTTGGATTGTTATTCTGGCCTGACATGTGCATTGTTTATTCAGTATTGTGTTTTGGATTATCCTCTATACCACAGGTGTCAAACCGGTTCCACAGAGGGCCGAGTGTATGCTGGTTTTTGGTCTTTCCTTTCAATTAGAGCCCAATTAAGACGTAGACTGCCAGGTGAGGCGAGATCCTAACCAATTAGTGACATTCAATCATTCAGGTACAAGGTAAAAGTGAAAACCTGCAGACACTAGGCCCTTTGTGGATCTGGTTTGACACCCCTGCTCTATACCTTCGCCTGATCTGTTCCGGCCTGCCTGAGATCCTATCTGTGTTCCGACCTCCGCCTGTTATACTGCCTGCTTTTTGGTTACTAACCTGTTTAGAATAAACCGTATTGTTCTTTATACCTCTTGGGAATGATTCATTACACTCGCACACACAGTAAAACACTTAACCTGTAACTGAACACCAATCAGTCACTATACATATAATTCAGGTATGAGCACCTGTTGTGAGACAACTTATATATGGAGGCTGAAGGACCAAGTGGAAGGAGAAGATGAGGAAGAGACGGGAAGAGGGAGAGGAGAACGATGATGAGATGGGGGAAGAGGGAGAGGAGATAGAGGAAGAGACTCTGGTAAAAACCAGACATCGGGATTGAAACATCATCGGGCCATTGAGAACGTCGCCGGGCAGTGCAGGGGCAAAATCACCATGCGCTGCCATTAGTGGTGAGGGGGTCCTCCATCACCATGCCACCCTGGGTCCCTATACAATACTATACACATTTCTGCATGCACTACATGCCGCGGTCACATAGGACGAACCAGGGCAGCCCATGTTCATTGTCATCTGGGATAAATGTCAGTTTCCACCGGGCTGGTCTGGTCCGGGACTAGTTCGTGAACGACAACCATTTCACGGTGCTGAACCTGCCCCTTTATTCAGCGTTCCTCAACCCGATAAAGGAATTAGTTTCGGCATGACAGTGGAAGGTCTATGACCGCCTATCACATGCACGCATGCTACTCCTGCGAGGCATGCAGAGACATCGAGGTGGAGTCAATCCGAGGGGGGAAACAATGGATATGCCACGCCCGGCGAAATTTTTCCCGTTGCCTGGCGAGGGAGAACATTGCCTGTGATGTGGACGAGGTGATGTGGGCCGACTTCAATCTACGGCGTAATCTCTGACTTGTAATGGAGTAAGGGAGTTTATGTGCTACCTGTATACAATGTATCACTGAGGCTTGGTTGCGGGAATAAAAACGGTTAAAAACTTCAAGTGACAGAAGTGTCTTGAGTAAAGTTTACCAGTGTGTTGTGTCTGTTTGACTGTTTATTGTTCGTGTGCATGTGTATTCCCTATCGATCTGAAGAGGGCCTTTTGAAGTCAGAGGGTTAAGTTTTGATTGCAGAATGGCAGTTTTGACATGGCAGTTAGATGTTAATCTCCAAGTGTTGTGTCAAGAATTTGTGTTGAGTTTTGACAAAATGAATTTTGCATTTTGTGTGTTAGCAATTGGGAAAAACTGTAATTTCTGTAGTTGTTATGTGTAATATGTGAAGTGTCTGTGATAATATGTCTTTGTCTTTATGTGTAATCTTTGAAGTGTCTGTGATAATATGTCTGTGTCTTTATGTGTAATCTGTGAAGTGTCTGTAATAATATGTCTGTGTCTTTATGTGTAATCTGTGAAGTGTCTGTGATAATATGTCTGTGTCTTTATGTGTAATCTGTGAAGTGTCTGTGATAATATGTCTGTGTCTTTATGTGTAATCTGTGAAGTGTCTGTGATAATATGTCTGTGTCTTTATGTGTAATCTGTGAAGTGTCTGTGATAATATGTCTGTGTCTTTATGTGTAATATGTGAAGTGTGTGTGATAATATGTCTGTGTCTTTAAATGTAATCTGTGAAGTTGTCACGTTTCCTCCATGTAGCAAACAGAGAGACAGGCGCAAAGGTTGCAATAATCCAAAATAATTTATTTAAAGTACTCAAAACAAAACTGCCACGTGGGGCAAAACGAACACTATAGTTACAAAGACACTGGAACATAGGAACACGCAACAGGAGACATTAACCGACAAGAGACAAGACCAAATACCAAACTCAAATACACTTACTAACGAAGACAATGCACAACACCTGGACATGGGAATTAACTACACCGTGATCTATTGGTTAACTAAAACATGTGACAAGGGCCCACATTGATGACATCATATGATATACTTGCAAGACACAGAAGGGACACCAGGGGGAGCTATTATATAACACACTGGGAGAGAACCTTTATACATAACAACACACACAGGGCAGGTACCAATAATAAGGACACATGAGGAAAATAACAAAACTAACAAACTAAACCACCGTGTAAACACTGAATGCAACAAGGGAGACATAACCAAAATAGACACTAAACAAAAGGAAGTCCATAATACAGCCCACTAGGGCTGGACGTTACAGAAGTGTCTGTGATAATGCAAGTGTGTAGTGAATGCTACTATAAATATAAATATCAACTGATTATTGCATATAGCCTACTAATATTTTATTTTTTTAAATACATTTATAGATTCATAGTCAGTGTATTAGATGGCGGTTGGTATGTGTCACACATTGGCTGGACTTTATGTCAGGTGTGGCAGAGATAAGAACCTGAGATATGGACTCCATGTATATTTGTGTATTTGTATTCCTTTATTGTAGTGTTCCTTGTATTGTGGCCAGGGCATTGCTCTGTCGTTTTCTGTTAGTTCATGTTATGTATAGTTGTTAAGTGTGCACCTGTTCTGCTGTTGCCTGATTGGGTTGATTGAAAGACCGGTCTAATTAGTAATTGCTTCCAGCCAGTCTCCTTTCAACCCTATTTAATGCTCAGTGGAATAGAGTGGCACGATTGGTTAATATTATTATCACTGTGTGGGAAGGCTATCCAGGAGCTACAAACATTTATTTTGTAAGTTGTGAAAAGAGCATTGTTGGAGTTAGGAAGTTTATGCATACGCTTTTTAATTGTAGGTTATCTGACAGTGTCTATGCCACTGTAAGAGCATAGTAAGCTATAAAAGTATATCCATTGTGCACTCGCTTCAAACTGTTCACCTGCAACTGTATATTATATCTATTTCCCAGACTTGTCTACATAATACTGCAAACCATCTACCTGCCTGGGTCTCCCTCTCTCCACACCACACTAAATACGCAACAGCATGACTAAAGTTTTTAGAAGCAAGAGTACCGACACGGAGGCTAAGCAATGTATTGATACAGCTTAGTTCGGTTCAGAAAGTCACGTAATAGCCTAACCAAACTGATCAAGACAACGGAAGACCACCACCAACTCCCATGTTCTGTGAGGGAAAAATTACTCATTATGTCAAAAAACGAGTTTGGTGGCTGTGGACAGAGGTAGCAGCAAAACCTATTTTAGCCACATAGAAATATTTAGAATATTTTCACCGCTTTGCCTTGCCATTAAACAGCCATTTCCGACACCAGACTCCTTTGACAAAAACAATAATTACCTTGCAAAACACAAGAGAATGATCAATGACACACAATTCTCAAAGAAGGCTGGCTTTGGTTCAGTCACTCAGCGGCATCTCCCTCCCACTGCTGGGCTGCTCAGACAGATACATGACAGACACATGACAGCCTGACTTGACTGAGAGCCTGACAACTTTTGGAGGCGGTGCTGTAGGCGGCCCACCAAATTAGATCTTAGAAACAATACTGGTATTTCTTTTCTGTGCTATTTTTCCTAACTTTTCTTAACTATTGATTAGGTGGGAAAGACGCATGTTTGGGGTGCCCATTGCTACCGCCGGGAGAAAGAAAACGGGAGAATTGCATCATGGATGTAACAATTCTGCAGGAAATGCGTGTTGTAATAATGTCAATATGGAACAAAATCTGAGGAATGTCAACCTGGTTGAATCTATGCCTTTAAGAATTAAGGATGGTTAAACCTGGTACTGACAAGGAATTAAGTAGCAAGGTGTAGCTAAAGAACCTAATGAAGTGGCTGGTGAGTGTATATCCAAATTGATTATGTAGTTGGGGAAAAGAGATTACCATGACATTGTTTTTCAGTCGCTAACACGCGTTTGTCCAACCAGTTGTCACATTTTCAAAACTCTAAACAGTTAGCACAGCATCGGTCTTTTGTGGCCATACCATTCACACAGTTCAAATCGTTTTCACACAATATACAGTTAGTGAACACATTTCCATAATGCTTACATTTTTTTAACAGACAAGCTATACCTCCCAACAAAATTGTGGATTGTTTTTGTATTATTTACAAATGTTAACACACACCATCCCACAATAGAAAAAACGATATTCCAAACCCTAGATACAGTATAAAAACCTCTGCTTCTACAATGATATCAGTTCAAAAACAATGTATATCAGCTGATAATAAAAAACAATTGAATAATTCACACACAGCTGATTTATGTTGGGTAAATTGGGCCAACAACAGCTGATTCCAGTCTGACTTAGACTAAGTGGCAAGGGTTATTTTATCTATTACATTGACACTTATACATACAGGACTTTGAGGAGTGATGTTTTTGGAAACAGAAACAGAAAAAGACAAACACTGTAATGTCTGGACAAGGAAGAGTAAGAGCAAGGGGCCCAGGGAGAAGAGCAGGAGCAGTGAGAGGAGCAGTGAGAGGAGCAGGAGCAGTGAGAGGAGCAGTGAGAGGAGCAGTGAGAGGAGCAGGAGAAGTGAGAGGAGCAGTGAGAGGAGCAGGAGCAGTGAGAGGAGCAGGAGCTGTGAGAGGAGCAGTGAGAGGAGCAGGAGCAGTGAGAGGAGCAGTGAGAGGAGCAGTGAGAGGAGCAGGAGCAGTGAGAGGAGCAGGAGCAGTGAGAGGAGCAGGAGCAGTGAGAGGAGCAGGAGCAGTGAGAGGAGCAGGCCCAAGGAGAGGGCAAGGTAGAGGTGTAAGAATGCATGGTGGTGGCATTCCAAGCACTGCAAGAACAATAGTCAGTGATGAAATTTGTGCCACTATCGTTGACCATGTAATCAACCTCGGTCTTTCACTAAGAGTGGCTGGTGAAAGAGTGCAGCACAATTTGAGGCGGTCAGCGGTTGCCTCCATTATGCGCATCTTTTAACAAACCAACAGGTAAGTATTGCATTTTACATGGATTGTTTCTATTCTCACTTGACATGTCAATAAGGTCACACACTAATGCATATGTTGAATTTGTTGTCCCTCTAAAGAATGCAACGTCTTCCACCCTCTTGGGGAAGAGGAAAGCTCCTCAGTAATGATCAAGAGCTTGCCATTGTAGAAATGGTTGTTGAAGATAATGCAATAAAACTGCATGAAATTCAAGCTAGAATTGTGGAGGACCATGAGATATTTGACAATATTCATAGCGTCAGCCTCACAACCATTATGCAGACATTCTCTAAACACAGAGTGCGGATGAAGCAGCTCTACACTGTTCCCTTTGAGAGGAACAGTGAGAGAGTCAAGGACCTATGACGACAGTATGTCCAGATATAGTGTATATTCAATTCATTGTCCAGTTCTATAAGCTTTGCACTTTGCAAGCAGGTAACCTACACAGTAAAAGGTTACAGTACAGTATGGTATACAGTAATGACAGGATTTACATTTACTTTGTTTCAGAGAGTTATGGAATTGGAGGCCAACCAGGCACCTCATGAATTCATATACATAGATGAGGCAGGATTCAATCTGGCCAAAAGGCATCGACGTGGACGAAATATAATTGGTAAAAGGGCCAGAGTTGTGCCAGGACAGAGAGGGGCAAACATTACCATGTGTGCGGCAATTGCAAATACAGGATTACTCCTTCAAAGATGTCAGGTTGGACCCTATAATACAGAGCGCATCCTTGCCTTTCTCAATGATCTCCACCAGCGCCTGGTTCCAGAGCAGGATCAGGAGGGTGAAAACATGAGGACCTTTGTAATTATCTGGGACAATGTGGCTTTCCATCATTCGCAAGCAATAACAACATGGTTTGAAGTCCACCCAAGACTGGTAAGTTCCTTCCTTCCATCCTATTCACCTTTCCTCAACCCCATAGTTATTTTCTGCATGGAGGTGGAAGGTTTATGACCATCAGCCACATGACCAGATGTCTCTCCTTGAAGCCATGGATGCTGGCTGCAGGGACATCACAGTTCATGATTGCCAAGGGTGGATCCGACATACCAAGCGGTTTTATCCCAGGTGCATCGCCTTGGATAATATCAGATGTGATGTTTATGAAAACATGTGGCCTAACCCTGAACATAGCAGAGATTAAATGCAATAATTTTGTGCTTTTTAGTCCCCTAAAACCCCCCCTTCCTCCCTCCATTCCCTCCCTCCCTCTCTCCTTCCCTTTTTATCTGGGCTTTTTACTGTTTTTTTTTTCTTATGCGTTTCATGGATATTTTGGTGACTGTAAGCAATGCTGTATAAAATTGTACAATTGTAACGTCCAGCCCTGTTTGGGCTGTAGAAGATGCCCCTCTTGTGTGTATATTATGTTTTATGTAATCAGTATTTAGTTACAGTGGTTTAGTTTGACTGTTTGGTTTTGTATGTTAAGTATATAGGTTATTTCCCAGTGTGTGGTGTATGGTTCCCCCTAGTGTCCCTTTTGTGTCTTGCCATGTATTGTCTCAAGATGTCTCC
>JACXGM010040490.1:0-10305 GCA_016801145.1 Umbra pygmaea
TTGGATACTTACATTTAAACACAGCCAAAGAAGAATTTCGGCTTCGGGAAACCCCTCCTATTCTGTGTCGCAAAGGATTGTGGGCTATATCAGCCCAAAAAGCATGCAGGGTTGCATACTTCGAAAATCCCCCGGAAATAGTAGACCATCCGGGGACTGCTGACATACTATATTTGCGTACTATGGTTTGGGACATACTTATCGTAGTCTGGCATACTGTTTAGTATGCATACTTTGCGTATTGAGACGCAGCCACATTGACCCAGGCTGCCCCTCCCTTTAAGGGGAAATGCTCATGCTATAATGCTACAAGGACAAGACCCACACAGAGCCTTCCTGCAAAGTCATTCTGTAGCCTTGGCTGCTCCTTACAATAACAAGATCCTGGCTTGTATGTGTATGACCTCATTCTCCACTCAGATAACCTAACATGCCTCAGAATCTTATGTGTGTATGACCTCATTCTCCACTCAGATAACCTAACAGGCCTCAGAATCTTATGTGTGTATGACCTCATTCTCCACTCAGATAACCTAACATGCCTCAGAATCTTATGTGTGTATGACCTCATTCTCCACTCAGATAACCTAACAGGCCTCAGAATCTTCTAACACAGTGTTTCTCAAACTTTTTTCAATATTGTACCCCTTTTGAATAGCTTTTTTAAGCCAAATACCCCCTGACCAGGGCAAAACATGTTTGATAAAAAAGTCTATATAAAGAGGTACAATACAGTGCCGGCAGTGATAGATTCACTAATCTTGAAATGGTACATTTGAAATGTTTAGAATCCATCACTTAATTAATTCATTATTATAGTATAATATATTTTTAAATGAGCATATTTTGCTTAAATTTCACGTACCCACTGCAGTACTCCAAAATACCCCCTAGGGGTTCACGTACCCCCATTTGAGAAACATTGTTCTAACAGGCCTCAGAATCTGTCACACCATGGCAGGACCTATGGCCAGGTGTCGCAGATATAAGAGATAAAATTGGACTCTTTGAGTGTATGAACAGTTGTCTGCAAAATTTTAGGCACCCCTGAAAATGTCCATGATTTTTTATTATAAATAATTGGGTGTTTGGATCAGCAATTTAATTTTGATCTATCAAATAACTGAAGGACACAGTAATATTTCAATAGTGAAATTAGGTTTATTGGATGAACAGAAAATGTGCAATATACATCCAGACAAAATTTGACAGGTGCATAAATTTGGGCACTCAAATAGAAATATCACATCAGTATTTAGTTGAGCCTCCTTTAGCAGAAATAACAGTTTCTATATGCTTCTTATAGCCTGTATTGAGTGTTTGGATTCTGGATGAAGGTATTTTGGACCATTTCTTCATGCAAAACATCTACAGTTCAGTTAGGTTTGATGGTTGCTGAGCATGGACAGCCCACTTCAAATCACTCCATAGATTTTCAATGATATTCAGGTCTGGGGACTGGGGACTTGTTTCTCTGCATAAATGCCAGAGTAGATTTTGAGCAGTGTTTTGGGTCGTTGTCTTGTTGAAATATCCAGCCCCGGCATAACTTCAACCTTGTGACTGATTCCTCTACATTATTCTGCTGATATTGAGTGAAATCCATGCAACCCTCAACTTTAACAAGATTCCTAGTACCGGCACTGGCCACACAGCCCCACAGCATGTTGGAACCTCCACTAAATTTTACTTTGGGTAGCAAGTGTTTGTCTTGGAACGCTGTGTTATTTTGCTGCCATGCATAATGCCCCTTGTTATGACTCCATCTTTGTTTCATCAACCCACAGCAACTTCATCCAAATTGAAGCTGGCTTGTCCAAATTTGCATTTGCATACCTCAAGCGACTCTGTTCGTGGCATGTGTACAGAAAAAATGCTTCTTCCACATAACTTTCCCGTACAGCTTCTCCTTGTGCAAAGTGCGCTGAATTGTTGAATGATGCACAGTGCCACCATCTGCAGCAAGATGATGTTGTAGGTCTTTGGAAGTGGTCTGTGGGCTGTTTTTGACCGCTCTCACCATCCTTTGCCTTTGCCTCTCCTTTATTTTACTTGGTCTGCCACTTAACAAGACCTGTGCCTGTGGTCTTCCATTTCCTCAATATGTTCTTCACAGTGGACACTGACAGCTTAAATCTCTGCGATAGCTTTTTGTAGCCTTCCCCTAAACCATAATGTGGAACAATCTCTGTTTTCAGGTCATTTGAGAAGTGTTTTGAGGCCCCCATGTTGCCACTCTTCAGAGGACAATCAAATAGAACAACAACTTGCAATTGGCCACCTTAAATAACTTTTCTCATGATTGGATGCACCTGTCTATGACGTTCACGGCTTAATGAGCTTACCAAAGCCAATTGTGTGTTCCAATTTATCAGTGCTAGATAGTTACAGGTATTCAAATCAACAAAATGACAAGGGTGCCCAAATGTATGCACCTGTCTAATTTCATTTTGATGCATATTGCAAATTTTCTGTTAGTCCAATGAACCTCATTTCACTACCCAAATATTACTGTGTCCTTCAGTTATTTGATAGATCAAAATGAAACTGCTGATCCAAAAACCCAATTATTTATAAATAAAAATCATGGAAATTGTCAGGGGTGCCTACACTTTTGCATACGACTCTAGATGTGTATGATTGTTATGGGTATTTATGTTGGTTTATTATATTTGTGTTGGATAAAATGGGAATTATTGAGTAAGCACCATCCTCTGTCCTACTGGGATTATTCAGGTTCTATTTGGATTGATTTGTGTGAACGGCTGGCTCTAATTAGTAAGTGCGTCCACCCGGTCTCCTCTCTTCCCTATTTAACATCCGGTAGAACAGAGAATGCCGTGAGTCATTAATAATCTGATGGTTTGTTCACGGTGGTAGACGGATGTCCAGGAGTTATACTTCTATCAGTAGGTGTGAGAAGAGTGTAGTTTGTTTAAGCTGTTTTGCATATGCTCTTTATATCTATTATCTGTGTCCATGCCGCGTTAAGAGCGTGTGTAGTTAGATATATTATCATTGTGCTGCTTACATTCTTGCCACCTGCATTTCTTGTGACTGTTGTAAATGTTCCTGGACCAACTCTATAAGTAAAGTTACAAACCATTCACCTACCTTTAGTCCCCCTCGCTCTCAACACACAACAGCATACTGTGACAGAATCGTAGGTGTTTAACACGCTCATCTAGTTTACTGCTTAAAATCTGATGCTCATACAGATATAATATAATATTATTCTTATTACATTTTTTGGTGCCTTATCCCTGTCCGCTGTTTTCACAATATACATTTTATTCCAGCGATACCGTACAGTCGTATTTTAAAGTTTAGGCAGCCCTGGCAATTTCCATAATTTTAATTTATAAATAGTTGGGTGTTTGGATCAGCAATTTCATTTTGATCTATCAAATAACTGCAGAACACAGTAATATTTTGGTAGTGAAATGAGGTTCATTGGATTAACAGAAAATGTGCAATATGCATCAAAAGGAAATTAGACAGGGGCATAAATTTGGGCACCCTTGTCAGTGTTCATTTGAATACCTGCAACTACTCAGCACTGATTAATTGAAACACAATTGGTTTGGTGAGTTCATTAAAACCCTTGTGTTGTCCTTGGGCTCATTTTGACCCCAAATTTAATATTTTTCTGTCAAAATATTTTTATACTTTTATGTAAACAAGGATTATTGGCCCTAAATTCCAAATCGAAGGGAAAAATTTGTTGTAATGGGTTGGACTGAAGTAAGACTTAAGGTGTAACACAGAATTGATTGAATATTTATACTATATGCTTTAAATAAGAGTCAAACCAGATGGGGTCTTTTTTGACCCCAGAGGACCACAGGTGTATGGCCATCGGGAGGACAACACGAGGGATTTAAGTCTTGAACTCCATACACAGGTGCATCCAATCATGATAAAAGTTATTTAAGCAAGGCCAATTGCAAGTTTTTGTTCATTCTGACTCTCCTCTGAAGGGTGGCAATAGAGCCTCAAAACAACTCTCAAATGACCTGAAAACAAAGATTGTTCAACATTATGGTTTAGGGGAAGGCTACAAATCAAATGTTGAGATAGCCGGACAGGTAGAAGAAAGTTTTGGAAGAAATTTGAGATATGTTCATGCAATAGGCTACATTGTAATGGAAAACTGAAGGATGATAAAGTGCACTTTTACCCTGGTCCCTAAGTACTCTGTGGGCAGCAACTATTTTTTGAAACTTGTCTGCTCTTGACTTTCGAGCAGGCGAATATGTGGATATTACACACCGACTATGATATCGGAAATTCCATCTGACGTGAACACATCCGAAAATACAGTGAAAATGGTGAGAACACAAAAGTCTAAGAAACTATTACACAACATGATGACTCGACCTGCGCTGTAGAAATCCTAAAATCCTATGAGCAATCCGTACAGTTCCTGTTAGACAAATCACACAACGTACTGTTCCATTAAAAAATGTGTTTAACATTAGGTAATTTGTTTATCTTCTAAGCAAAATAACTTATTAGGATAGATCATTTTTCCAAATATAAAATTGTAAAAACTGTATCACAAATGGTGCATTTCAAACGTCAACTAACGTTCACAAAGGCTTAATATACTAGTTTAAGCCTGGTAATTAAAAACACGGTGTAGTCTGACTCATCGTCCGAAGTTGGCACTAAAATGTATAGCTCTAACTGCATTGTGTAAAAGAAATGGTAAGTCACAATTATTTTAACGCATTAAACATGCTTTATATGTGGACAAATATCCTTCACTGTGTTGTGTAATGAGAAAATATGGGTGTTGGTAGTGATCACAAAAACTTACAGCTAGTGAAAGCAAAACGAAAGACAAAACTGCCATCCCTCATTACTGCCTGTTCTGCCATGAATCTTGATTGTACCAAGTGTTCTGCTGCAACTCCTATACTTAGTTTTATTGATTGCTTTTGCTGATAGGGGAGAGTGGGGTAAAGTGAGACATTTTTTACATTTGCTCCCCTCTAAGCAAGCTAAAATTATATTAGTAAAATGTACACATTTCCCTTTAATTCAAGATGTTTCCTAGAAATGGCAATTATTAGAATGTATTCAGGAAGATGGGCAGTGAAAAGATGGTTGTTTTTAAAAAAGTGGTCTTGTGTCTCACTTTACCCCAGTTTAGATCAACAGACCAGAGAAATCAAGGGGGTAAAGTGAACCAGCTGGGGATGTTGCCTCTGGAGTTCGAACATAGAGATGGCGATGTGCTACGAAGTTGCCAAACCAATCTTTTCACCTAGAGTCGACAATTCATTATTAGCTAGAATATTTAGCTTTGTGGTAAGATCAGTTGGCCTTAACCTACAGAATCATGTGATCTCTTGCACACCCTAGCCTACCTGCACATTGTGTCCTTGTCCAATTGGCAGGGATGTCGTTTTTCTCTACGTATTCAAATGCCAGTTGACGGCACTTAACTGGAGGAAGGCCATGGAACTGTTCAGCTAGTTGTCTGAAGTGTTTGGCAGGCTCTCCTCCATCTCATTTGTAAATATTCTCTTTGCCTCAGCTACTCTGCCCCACGTTACTGATTTTACTTTCCCTTCATATTTTGTCTTCATGAATCTTAGGAGACTTGATATGAATATTTCTAACCCTTGCAGCTGCTCTTAAATAATTATTTCCTTCCTGGACCTCAGCAGCTGCACTCTCCATCTCCTCAAGGGGTGTTTTGTCCCAGGTTGTCTTCCTGGAAATTGCCTTGGCATGATGGCTTTTCTACAATGTTTATAACATTAAAAATAAAATATATGTAATTTATTATTACATTAAAATATGTTTAAGGCTAAACTTAACTTGTGCCTCATGTCTCACTTTACCCAACAGCATTTGTCTCATTTTACCCCACCCTACACATTTTAGAAAAAACAATCTCTCTTACCAATTCAGGCTAATCTTCAGCTAGCATCATCACATGGTTTTATATGTTGGTAGTTCAACAACATGTATGATATATGTTTTTCAACCTAAATCAATTTGCTTTGGCACAAAAGTTGATTAAGTTGACACCAAGAAAATTTACTTTTACACGAAAAAATATATTTTTGTGAAATTAACATGCCTAACACAGCATCATGAGGTCCTCTCCTTCATGTCCAAGGGTAAATGGGAGGGGCTTGAAAACTTAATGGTCAAATGATTATAAATGTGTTCCATTGCCTAGATATAGGGGGTGTCTCACATTACCCCGTTCTCCCCTACAATGATCAACACAGAGAATGTATTAACACAAGTTAAAACAATATGATATTGAAAATTGTTCATAGTGTTCCCAGCAGGAAGGCAGAAATTGATGTGTAGGGTTAAATTTATAACTGAGAATGTTACTAATTTTAAACTGAACAACTGACCTCATATAGTACAGTAAGCAAAAATACCCACATCATCCTTGATCTAACTGTAGCCTATGTCTTTTAGCTGCAGGCTAAACAGAATTTCTCAGCCAATATTTTTTTCATTTCCACTCTATGACCAGATACTGGCTTTTCTTGATAGAGCCTTCCAGATCTCCACATCAGCTGCTGTATCTATTACTGCAGGTGTAAGGGTTAATGGCAATATTCTCCATCACCAGATGTTTAACCTTAAAGAACCAACATTCAAGTCACTGAGCAAAATAATGTGAAATACATATATTCAACATCTATTCAATGTCTTTTCATCCACAAATACATATTTTCAATGCTGATTGTTTCATTCCTGGGATGGACAAAGATACATCGAAATGTAGTACCTTAAAACAATGTTTGATAACAGCTTTTCTCTGCCTTAGTTATGCAACATATTGACGAGATGATGAGCAAGAAACACAAGTCACGAGTGGTGGATGGGTTTACAACCTGACCTTTAATGGCGTTGAAGGACATTGTTAATGACTATAAGTTATACCATGATGTGGCATTATAATGTAGTGTGCTGTTTTCTTTCATGCGCAACCGACGAAACCTTAACATAGGCTGAATGTAAAGTAGCAAGATGTTAACTGCAAGGGACGCTAGTCTTTTCAAATAGTTAGAACATTACGAAAACGAACACCAAAACGCGGGCTACGAAAACGAACACCAAAACTGGGCAAATTTCTAGAATAGGAACCAAAGTGGCAGCATTTTTTAATGACATCATGGAGCCTTATCACAAAAGTATTACAGTATTTTTAAACAACAAAATACAAAACACTTAAGTATTTTGATACAAAATATGAAGCCATCATCAACCCTATCAAATACAAATGACAAAATCCTATTTTGCATTTGAAATACGCATCATAAATACTGCCCATCCCTGGTTAATTCTCCACATACTGGGAGTCAATTGTGGCACTACAATTACATATTACATCTTAAAGGCTTATAGATTGTAATTAAAACTGTTCCACAAATGTATCGTAACAGGAATCACATTTGTTAGCCATTACAGTTTGTAACAGGAATCACATTTGTTAGCCATTACAGTTTGTAACTACCACGTAAGTACAGAGTGTAGACCTGTGTAAAGTGGACACTAAGGCACTGACGTTAGACTTGAGCTCTTTTTACTTTCTCTTAAAAACCAAGTAATTCTTCTTAAGCAGTGCATTTTGGACCAAGGAGTTTGTAAAGATAACATCTTAGGTCCAATATAAGGCTGTTTGACTTTCCATATTGGTCACGCAGCATTTGTAGGTCTGTCCCAATAAAGTAATATAAACCAAATAGTGTGGAATATAAAAGGTTGGCTTAAGGTTATATTGTTTTAGCATTAAACCAAGGTTTGAGGACTACATTAAAGATTACACTTCCTGAAAGCGCTTTTCAAAGTAAAATAACTACAAACAATATGGATAGGCAAATATTAATAAATACAAATTGTGTAAAACACTGGTAAGGCATATAAATACAATTTTAAAAGAAGAAATAATAAACATTATGGAACTTGTTTGTTTCATGTCTTAGCTAAACCAATCATCCATAACATTATGACCACCTGCCAGGTTAGCTAAAAAACAAAATGCATATAATTCCTTTGAGATTGATCTGTATTGTTACAGTGAAGGACATCTAAGTTTATATTTAAAGCCCTTTGAAAATAATATTGTACAGTAAATAAAGAGATATTATTTCCAAGGGTCAGAAAATGGCACGAATTAAGAATGTCCCACCATTGCTTGACTCAGTCTGTTTGATGAAAACAAAATGGGAGACTAAAGGCAACACACACAAGAAGAACATTCCCTACCACACATTAGAAGGAGAATGCAGTCAGGCATTACAGTGACACAGCTAGAAGCCTGAACACATTTCAGTTGCACTGCTGGAAGAGTAGTTGAGACAATGTAGAGTAGTATCAACATGACACGGGCTATGGTCTACATAATATGGGTCCCAGCAACCCTGACAAAGATTTAGATGCCACAACAAACAAAGCAATCGTCGGATAGGTGAAATATAATACTTTACCAATTCATCACTGTCTTTGATAATTATTCTTCTAAAATAAAGTCTGCTCCACAGTCTATATGCTGTTGGAGCGTACAAGAGGCGGTAGTGAATGTTTTTCAGCATAAAATAGGCATTTTGTGCTATGACGGAGACATAAGCTACACAGATTTCAGGTGACTCAAAAAGTAGCGCAAAGAAACCGGTAACGCCAGCACCTTACCGGTATCCTTTGTTTGCTGGGGAAGTAGTGATGAGAGGTTTGTTCACGAGCCACAGCACTCTCGCTCTGACATCTGACAGAAAAAGATATTCTGGCGCACAACCTGTAGTAGATACTATACACTACAAGGTTGATTACCATGCCGGTTAAAACAACAATGCCACTGCACACGTCGAGGGGTTCAGAGACAAGGACATGAACTCAAAGATATTTGCATTGTTTAAAGTGCATGCTTCCTGTCTATGGCAAGACATCAAATACAGGCTGTGGAAACATTGTCACAATATCAATGGTGTACTTTCCTTCAAAAAAATCACATGTGATGTGAAAGGACTGGCACAATATCATGAAAAAAATAGCATAAATAAACATTCATACTCCCTTGTTGGTGCTAACATCACACGAAACAAGTCATATAAAACACATTCAAATTAAGCAAATTTACAGATAGAGAATTTCAGTTTGCTGCCTCTACATTTCCTTCATAGAAAATATAATCTACACGCGGTTGATGTGTGAGATATCATTAAGTTTCCAGTAAAGCTGAGGTTAGACCTCATCAGCGTTTTCAGTAGCGGGTTAACTAAAGGCACTGTTGTGTACAAAAACATTAGTGCTAAAGGAAAATATCCTCTGGACAGCATCTGATTGATCAACTGATATGAGATTTACTTTCGTGTTTCAGAGGGTAGCAGAGTGCCTCAGATGTTGAAGACTCAACCGACATTCCCAGTGACATCACAGTTACCGCGGAGAACCTACTGTACCAGCTGAATGAGTGATGACCACATCTCAGCCACCTCAACCACTTAAGTCTTTCAGTTCCAAATGAATGGAGGCGCCCATCCCATAGACAACTGTACACCTAACAGTAGATGTTTGGCTGAGACAGTTCGGTCATTGGGAGGGGAATGTCCCGGCCACCATTCTGCGCTACGTTGCCGTTGGGTGTGCTGCTGAGCTTGGCACTTTTTAGGCTGTAGCGTCCCATCTTGGTATTCTTGTAGTAGATGGAGTAGATGAAGACGAAGATGACGGAGATTGCCACAACCACGATGGCCACAAAGCCTGCTATCAGGGGCAGGTAGTCCTCTGTGACAAGAGACACAAAAACAACAAAAACCCATCAATCCATCGCCCTACTTTTACATAGAGAATACGCTGATTTATTCTACTTTCAAATAGAAAGATGCAGTTGTGGCATGTAGACATACTAGATTTAAAAAGAAGTCTTTGCTCCGCCCTTGAATATAGATCCAAAGCACAAAAGGTCGACCAGCTTTACCTAACATTTCAAGGAATGATGATGATGAGGCTGCTAGAACCGTATCTGACTACAGAATGGCCCTCATTTATCAAACGTGCGTAGAAACCAGTGTAGATCTGAGCGCAGAAATCATCTTACGACGAGACTCACGTGTGATTTACAAAAAATTTGTATCACTCCAATTCCAGCGTACGAATGAACGGGTGTTGATAAATCAGACGGTTTAAATTCCATCGTAATTTAAATATCACGCCCATATTTATGCAAGGTTTAGAGGCCTCGCCCTTAGAATTTACGACATGGATAAGCGAAATCCGGCCAAGAAAAGGATTTTCTCTGAGAAAAAATAAAGACGCTCAGGTCTC
>JACXGM010040491.1:0-10287 GCA_016801145.1 Umbra pygmaea
CGTTCCCAGGCCAGGTTGGAGATATAATCTCGCCACCTAGTCCTGGGTCTTCCCCGAGGCCTCCTCCCAGCTGGACGTGCCTGGAACACCTCCCTAGGGAGGCGCCCAGGGGGCATCCTTACCAGATGCCCAAACCACCTCAACTGGCTCCTTTCGACGCAAAGGAGCAGCGGCTCTACTCTGAGATCCTCACGGATGAATGAGCTTCTCACCCTATCTCTAAGGGAGACACCCGCCACCCTCCTGAGGAAAGCCATTTTGGCCGCTTGTACCCTGGATCTCGTTCTTTCGGTCATGAAGCCTTCATGGAGATGAAGATTACATTTTTCAGCACGACCTGGCACCTGCTCACAGTGCCAAAAGCACTGGTAAATGGTTTACTGACCATGGTATTACTGTGCTCAATTGGCCTGCCAACTCTCCTGACCTGAACCCCATAGAAAATCTGTGGGATATTGTGAAGAGGAAGTTGAGAGACGCAAGACCCAACACTCTGGATGAGCTTACGGCCGCTATCGAAGCATCCTGGGCCTCCATCACATCTCAGCAGTGCCACAGGCTGATTGCCTCCATGCCACGCCGCATTGAAGCAGTCATTTCTGCAAAAGGATTCCCGACCAAGTATTGATTGCATAACTGAACATAATTATTTGAAGGTTGACTTTTTCTTCTTTTTTTTTTGTATTACAAACACTTCTTTTATTGGTCAGATGAAATATGCTAATTCTTTGGAATTTTGGGTTTTCATGAGCTGTATGCCAAAATCATTAGTATTAAAACAATAAATGACCTGAAATATTTCAGTTGGTGTGCAATGAATCTAAAATATATGAAAGTTTAATTTTTATCATTACATTATGGAAAATAATGAACTTTATCACAATATGCAAATTTCTTGAGAATTACCTGTATACCACATTTAAAGCCCAGTTCCACCAGAGCTTCTGCAAATAAGAGCAGCGGTATTAGAGAATGTGGCGATACTAGAAAGCTTTTGCACATTATGCATTTTGTTAGCATTCTACATGCCCCTTAATCAGAAATGTTCGTTACCATGAAACTCCTGACTCTATTCCACCCCTTTATAGCCAATGGCTCTTTAGTAATATCATTCAGGTTATACATGTAGTTATACACACTGTAGGTCTTGTACCATGGGCTCTTTAGTGATATTATTCAGGTTATACGTGTAGTTATACACTGTAGGTCCTGTACCATGGGCTCTTTAGTGATATTATTCAGGTTATACATGTAGTTATACACTGTAGGTCTTGTACCATGGGCTCTTTAGTGATATTATTCAGGTTATACATGTAGTTACACTGTAGGTCCTGTACCATGGGCTCTTTAGTGATATTATTCAGGTTATACATGTAGATATACACTGTAAGTCTTGTACCATGGGCTCTTTAGTGATATTATTCAGGTTATACATGTAGTTATACACTGTAGGTCTTGTACCATTGGCTCTTTAGTGATATTATTCAGGTTATACATGTAGATATACACTGTGTAGGTCCTGTACCATGGGCTCTTTAATCAAAATTATTCAGAGTAATCATTTTCGAAATTCATGTCTGTGTTTTAAAATAATTTTTAAACATTGGGTATGTCTGATTTAAAACAATGGGTGTTAAAAACACTAAAGTTATTACTAATATTATTTACTAATATGTATTTTTTTCATTATGGTTGTTACAAAGATTGATAATCTACCAGAAAATCTTAACAATTAGATTGATTGCTCATGCCTTTCTACCTTTTAATGGGAGAGTGAGACCATCTCATTCTGTATATACACCTGAATGAGGAAGCAATGCTGTTGTTGGTCATGACTTTTCTATTCCTTTTTCTCAGTGCCCTTTTTAGGGGTACAACGTTTTTTGGAGGCACTGCTGAGGTTGCTGTTCAGATGCTTGCTGTCCAATGCCAGGCGGCCATCTTCTGATCCAGCTAAATCTCTGCACAATACAACTCGGGTTGCCTGCAGGGAGGGAGGTGCTGCTGCATGGGTGAAAACTGAGGCCGGTGGTTGAGCACCTGTTATACAAGGCCAATCAGAGATCATTGTGTACAATAGACCATATAAATATTAAGTTCCATACAGTAGAATTTCCTTCCCTGCTGCTAAAATGTCAACTGCCTTGGAAGAATTGCAGGAAAAGTTAGAAGGAGAGTTGTATAATCTGACCAAAAATCTGGCATACGATACCCATCATTACTCATATTCTGAATCACCTTGCGAGAGAGGAACTGACTGAGCAGGAAGATGAGGGCATGTCAGAATTATTGTTGTTAGACGACAACATTTCAGAATTGGTCATTTGCACAAAGAATGGGAACGAGTAGAATCAGAACAAAACATGGAAAGACGAAAATTACAGAAGGAACTTGAGGAGTTAAAAGCTGAAATGAAACAAAAGAAAATAAAAGTTGAATAGGTGGTCCCTGCAAATGTTCTGCCCAATGCTCAGGTACCAAACTGTTACTCCCCAAAACAATGGTAACTACCAATTTGATCCCAACCACAACAGCCTAGGCCACACTGCTGCAAGGATTTCAAAATCTCTGGATAGATAGGTGAGCCAGAACAAAAAGATAAGTTTACCTTTTGTAGCCCAGCTCATCAGATTGAGAATGGTCTAAATAGAGATTATCCTGAGTTGGAAATCATTCAGTAGATTCAGTAATTCGGGCCAATTCCCTGTTTCTTAGTTACGTAGCTACTTGGAAGGTAAACCTAACCTGACTCTCCCCACACTCAGATGTATCCTGCACTCCCATTTCTAAGAGAAGAGTGCTACCGAGCTATACAAGTAGATAGTGTCTGAGGCACAGCATAATAAAGAGTCCCCCCCAGAGTTTCCTACTTGGTGCTCTAGACCTGAGACAAAAAGTATATTTTACATCCCAAGAATGAGTCAGGGCTAAAGTACGACCCAGCATTGGTACACAAACGTTTTTACAACATAACTCACTGGTCTACAGAATGACGGCATTGAAATAGACATGCAGCCCCTCCTACAAGACGCAAACAAAATAGATGAGCTGTTATTGGAGAAATGTCACATGTGCTAATGAACTAGAAAGGAAGAATAAGAGGAGGCTAACTGCACCACCGTCAACTACAAATGTACATGTAGTCCAGTCAGGAAAAACAGACCGCAAAGTTTCTTTTAAAGGAACGTACCCCAACAGTTTCCCCTGAAATGCTAACAGAACTGAAGGAACTGAGAACCGGTCTAGCTTCACTAAAACGTCTAAATGTTGAGATGAGGCGATGCAGCAGAGCATGTCAACATCAAAGATTTTCACACTCCCATCCAGGAGGGGCCAAATAGAGATGTGGACACTGGTGACCCTGCAGTAGTACCACCCAGGTTACAATAGCTATAGTCACTCCCAAGAAAGTGGCCACCCACAGCCTCAGTATGTGCCAAATTCTTACTACAACAGCAAAAGTCAGCCACGAGACCCAGCCCCCATGCAATGCATTATGGACCTAACCAATATGCCAACCGCCCATGCACCGAAACCCTGTTTCGCTTGCCAACAAGTAGGGTTCAATTAATGCTGCACACACTGTTTTTGATGTGGGGGTGGAGAACATTTTCAAGCAGGGTGCAAAATTATACAAATCAAACCATCTAGAGGCATCTTTCCAGAAATGGTTACCACCACAGGACAAGTGCTAAAGATTGCCAGTGAAGTGTCCCCAACATGTGCAGCATGTGGTACTGTTAACTCACCTGAAAGACTGAAGCAATGCTCATCTTGCAAAACAACCCTGTATTGTTCCAAAACATGCCAGACCCAACACTGGTTTGAGCATAAGAAACACTGCACTTACCTGCTTGAATCAAACAGAAAACAAGCCTGTTAAGAAATAGATGCAAGCACTACACTGTTCCCAGTCCAGGTGAGCCAACCACACAGTCACCTCCTTCATTGGTCGACAGTGCTGTGTTCAATGTTACCTGCATAGACAAAGAGTGCAAGCCTAATGGGATACTGGCTCTCAGGTGTTAGTGATTGATGGATGGTGGAGAGTGGAATTTCTACCAACTGCAAAATTGAGAGACATTGCAGAAATCCATAATTCACCTGACAGACTAACACAGACTGCTGCAAATGGAACCAACATGCCTTACCTGGGATAGGTCAAAACCACTTTAATATTAGTGTCTGAAACAGAACAGATAAAGAACTATCCATTCCAGTCCTTGTGATGAAGGGTCAACATCTGTTTCATTCTCTCATAGGCTTTAATGTAATTAAGCACATTCAAACAGTACAAAGCAGTGAGGACAGCTTTTCCTAGCTTAAGAGAAAAGTAAAATAAGAGCATTCATACAGGCCATGGGTACAGAGCAAACATGCGAGTATGCAGTAAAATCAAAGAAAGAGAAAATAACAGTTCCAAAACACAGTGACATTTAAATTGAATGCCGGGTAGCTGCACAGCCATTCAGGGAAAACATGACTGATATTTGAACCAGATCTAATCCCCCAATTGACAAAAGTTCTAACATTTTATGACTCGCTTATCTCTATCCAAAAATGTGCATTCCAAGTCATAACATGAATGTTTCCAGCCCAACCAACCATGACTAGTACGGCTCACCCCAGGTGGCACCGTACAATCGGTAATGACAGTCTTACGTCTGCAGGGTTTTGAAAAAGTCACATTTCCAGCTAGAGTAAACAAAGTCAGTGTGCAGTCTACAGGCCATGACAATGTGAATGAAGTATGGGATCCACCTGTTGAATTGAATAATTTGAGTGAGGACCAAATGAGGGTGGTGAGACAGATGGTCAGAGAAGAGTGCCATTCCTTCTCCAAATGTGATGACGATATTGGCTATATTGTGAGTTTGCAAATGACCATTTCCCTTAAAGACAAGGAACCAGTCAAGCACACATACATGTCTGTATCTAAGCCACTGTATCAGGAGAAAAAAGGTACCTCCATGATCTGATAGTGCAGGGCTGGGTAAGAAAGTCAAACTTGCCCTCGACATCCCCTGTGGTCTGTGTCACAAAAAAGGATGGCACGCTCCGCCTGTGTATAGATTATAGGGACTTAAACAGGAAGACCTATGCAGCTTGCCAGCCCATTCCACGAGTTTAAGACATGGACGGTCATGGACGGTTTAGGTGGCAATTCCTGGTTCTCCCTTCTTGACCAAGGAAAGGCTTATTACCAGGGACTCATGGTCGAAGAAAGCAGGCCACTAACAGCTTTTGTGACATCTTGGGGACTGTATGAGTGGATCTGCATTCCCTTAGGCTTAATGAATGCTCCAGCAGCCTTCCAGCGGTGTATGAAGTAGTACCTTGAAGGACAACAAGATAACATCTGCATTCCTTTCTTGGTTGACACGCTGGTCTTCAGCAAACCTTCAAAAGTGGTTGATGTACAGAGAGTGCTTCAAGCCTGGCAAATGCAGTTTGTTCAAACATGAGGTCCGCTACTTGGGGAGGATTGTCTCTGCTGATGGTAGTTAAGTTGACGCTGCTGACTTTGAGGCTGTGAAGTCACTTAAACACAGTAGACTACAAATTGTTGGCCAACTCAAGAAAATCCTTGGTCTGCTCACCTACTACCAGTTGTACATCAAAGATTTTCCTTGTAAAGCTAGCCTCCTGTATGACCTGTTGAAAGCAGAGCCATCAGAAAGAACTCATGTCTCTTAACAACAAAAAAGCAAAACTCTACAGGAATAACCATGTTCTGCCCTTAAGTAAGCCAATCGATTGGACTGACCAGCATCAACAAGTACTTGAACAGCTGACTGACTGTCTACTCAATGCACCAGTGCTAGGATTCCCTGATTTCAGTTTTCCTTTTGTTTTGTATACTGACACATCCCACCAATGCCTGGAAGCTGTTCTGTATCAAAAGCAGGACAACACTTTCAGAATCATTGCTTAAGGCTCTCGTACATCAAACAAAGCTGAGAAGAACTATCATCTCCATTCAGACAAGCTAGAGTTTCTTGCATTAAAATGGTCAATCACTGAAAGGTTCTATGACAACCTGTACTATGTCACAAACTTTACTGTGTTTTGTGATAACAACCCACTAACCTTTGTTAAGTGCAAAACTGTCAAGTGCAAAACTGAATGCCACAACACAGAGTTGGCAGATTTTCACATTACAATAAAGTTCAGACCAGGAAGAGAACAGGGATGTAGATGCCCTATCGAGGATGCCCCTTGATGTAGAGTCACTATTAAAACAGTGCTCTGAAGAATTGTAATCTGATGTCATCGCAAACACAATCCAACCTGTTGAGGTAGAGAAAGAGGTAGTACCACATGGTCAAAATGTACCCCTGCAGGTCGAAACTCGGCCAGCACCCAGAACCATTAACCCCATCACAAAAAACAGCTGAGGGAGGCTCAACAATCTGATCCAGTAATCTGCCATGTGCTAGAAAGAAAACAGACAGATTCCAAGCCACCAGCAAAAGAGCTAAAATCAAGTGTCTGTTTAGGGAATGAGACAAACTAACAGTCGACAATCATGGCATCTTGTATCGTACAACCCCAACTCGACAAAAGCTAGTTTTACCAACAAAGTATAAAGAAACTGTAATACGGGAACTGCACAATGTATGCAAGGGTATCCCTTGTCTGTTTTATGTTTGTTTTTGTCTCTGATGCACTTGCCACTTTAAGCTATGGCCGCGAGACACTTTGAGGATTCGTGAGGAAGTTTGTGGATTGTCATCTGTTAATACCGGTCTAAGTGGTGCTGATTTCGATGCGTGCCCCACTCGAGGCAAACAAGGCCAGGGGTCGGGCCGCGGAGGCCCGGGAGCGAAGCGAAGGGACTGGGGGGAGGTATCGCTACACTCGCCGTACATCCGAGCCCCTGAGCGGGGACACTATAGGCTACCATATGCGGAAGCGCAGACACCGAGGGAAGCGAGGGGGGTTGCTTGTGAAGCTGCGCAGCTGCCAGTCGAGGATCCCGCTGCCGTCCATCTATCTGGCGAATGTCCAGTCATTGCCGAACAAAACGGACGACCTGCTGAGTCGCATTAAGACCCAGCGCGAGGCCCGGGACTGTTCCGTGTTCTGCCTGACAGAGACGTGGCTACACAGTGGCGTGCCGGATTCTTCTTTCCAGCCGTCGGGCTTCTCTGTTCACCGCTTGGACAGGGTGAAGGAGCGCACCGGGAAATCGAAGGGCGGAGGTTTGTATTTTCTAATTAACAAACTTTGGTGCACGGATTGTGTCATCGTGAACAAGACTTGCAATATTAACTTGGAATGTCTTGTTTTGAAATGCCGCCCTTTTTATCTCCCACGGGAGTTTTCGGTAATGTTCCTGTGTAGTGTTTACATTCACCCGCGTGCGGACATTTCTGTTGCCTTGAGTGAATTAAGTGACATTGTACACTAATTTGAGAACTCCCATGTTAATGCGGTGGCTATAGTAGCAGGTGATTTTAATAAGTGTAATTTTAAAACTGCTTTTTCCAACTACTATCAGCATGTTAAATATCCAACGAGGGGAGCACATATCCTGGATCACTGCTACAGTAATGTAAAATCTGCTTATCGATCTAGTCTCAGACCAGCCTTTGGAAAATCGGATCACTCTTCTGTGTTACTTCTTCCTACAAATATACAGAGGAATAAACAATCGAAACCTTCGTCATGTTTTGTTCAGTGCTGGACGAAGGAGAGCGAAGTGAAACTACAAGGATGCTTTGATGCTACTGATTGCTCTGTGTTCCATTCCGAAAACTTGGATGAGTATTGTGATGCAGTGACTGGGTATATCAACTTTTGCATTGATTGCTGTGTTCCAAAAAAGGTAATAAACAGTATGCTAGTCGGAACCTGTGGTATAATGCGGATGCAAATAGGAAAATACAACAGCGGGCCGTGGCTTTTAAATCTGGTAACGCTGTTGCTTATAAGTTGTCTAGATACTCTTTGGAGCGGTCAATTAAAGCTGCTAAATGCGCTTATGGAGCTAAGATAGTGGGACATTTCATGGAGGCGGAACCTCGACGTATGTGGCAAGGGTTAAATTTTATTTGAGCCCCCTACTGTTTACATTTTATACTCATGAATTTGTAGCATCTAATGATAATAATGTAATAATAAAATATGCCGATGACACAACAATTATTGGGGTGATTAGTTCAAACAATGAATCTTATTATCGTGAGGAGGTGGAGAATGTTGTTCAATGGAGTAAAAAAAAACTTGCTTTTGAACACTTAAAAAATGTGTGAACTTATCGATTTTTGTCACAATAGGAAGCAGTTGCCCATTAATATCCATGATTCTGATGTGCAGATCATTGAGTAATGTATATTTTTGGGGTGACTCTTTCCCATGACTTGAAATGGAGTTCTAATATGACTAACATTGCTAAGAAAGCGAGACAGCGCCTCTTCTTTTTACGTAGGCTTCATGTGTTCACTCAAAATACTAACATTCTTCTGAATTTTTACTATTGTGTAATTGAGTGTCCTAAACAATTGTATTACTGTGTGGTTTGGTAACCTCACCCTAAAAGAGAAGAAGGCTTTGAACAAAGTGGTTAGCTCAGCCAGCAGGACCATTGGCTGCACCCTGCACCTCCACCTTACTGGAGGATACATACAAAGCTAGACGTTTGAATCAAGCTTTAAAACTTGTTAATGATGCCTCGGGCCATCCTGCAGAGGCCCTCTTTGAGAGGCTACCCTCAGGGAGAAGGTATCGCTCTGTCAAATGCTCTACTGATCGCCATTTAAACAGTTTCTTCCCCCAAGCTGTGATCATTTTAAATAATGCTTTTTAAATCAGGCACTTAAATTTATGTATGGATTTTATTGTAAAGTATTTTTACTATTAAGTTCCTTATGTGGCTCTGTTTGCCTGTTTCTATGTTTGTCCTTTTGTGTTGACATTGCACCTTGAGCTTCTTGCACATTGTTTCCAATGTGGTTTTATACTGCAAATGGCTAATCAAGTGAACTTAACTGTTTTTTTCTGGCCTTAGTTAGACATTGAACACTATGTAACCAAGGATTGCACCTGTCTCAAACAGAAGAAACCCTCTCAGGAAACCAGAGCCCCTTTGACAAACATTGTAACTACTGACACATTTGAGCTAGTGTCCATTGATTTTCTCCACCTTAATTGATGTACCAAAGGATATAAGTATATCCTAGTGATTGTGGACAACTTCACACAGTTTGCTCAAGTATAAGCCACAACATCTAAGTCTAGTAAAACAGCTGACAACCTCATATTCAATGACTGTGCCCTTAAGTTTGGATTCCCTACATGCATCCACCATGATCAGGGTGGGGAATTTGAAACTCATTTGTTCACTCAATTAAAAAGTTGCTTGTTCCAAAACAACACCCTACTATCGTGTGCGTGTGCTGATCAAAAAGCTGACACGCAGAGGTAGACCTGGCACACTTTGTAATTTCTGGGAATACCTTCTGATGCCATCCCAAGTAAAAAAAAGTATATTTAATTCATACTCCAGGATTATACTTCTAGTATACTTATGGTTAACCATAAGTATGTATTCAATGTATTTAAGTATATTTGAAGTATACTTTCAAAATATACATACCAAAATAATATATTAGAAGTATATTTAGGATAAATAAAATACATTTCAAGTACATTTAAATATACTTTTTTTACTTGGGATGTGATCAGTTGCCTTTTAATACCCCACCAGAAGTAACTGATAACAAAAGAAAACAGAGACAGGAAAGCAGGTGATGTCACGTGTTCCAAGGATGAGGAGGCAGGCGAGTCTTCAATGAACATATATTTTATTGAAACATTAGGAGAAACTGGACAGGAACAAATAGAAAAGAATACATGACTACAATGAAATACACTAAACAAGAACAACACAACACAACAACAACACAACAACACAACAACACAACAACACAACAACACAACAACACAACACCACAACAACACAACACCACAACAACACAACCCCAAGACCAGGGGCTATTGCACAAAACCAAGATAAGGGATTAAGCCGGGATTTTCAAGTTATCCTGGATAAATTTCGTCTTCACTTGGTTGCACAAAAGCTACTAGAAGTAAACCCAGCCAAGTAACCATGGCGATTTATTCTTTGCAGCTAGCCTGCTCCAGAGCAGGCTAACAGCCAGGCTAAGATAAATCGCGGAGCCTTATGTGTTAAATCAGTTGTCGCTCTGATCTGAAATAAACGTGTTAAACAGTCATACTACTGTATTCTGAATGTGTTCTGCTGAATTTTTATTAACATGC
>JACXGM010040492.1:0-10305 GCA_016801145.1 Umbra pygmaea
TCGGAAAGCTCCGTAGCAGGGGGGGCCCTGTAAACTCCAGCGCTGTGTCATCGCCGTGGCGGAGGCAGAGCAATGAACTCTAGAGCCCAGGCAGCTGGGTGTTCCTGAGCCGGCAGAGCAGGGGAAGCACTGCTGTGTGCCCTGGAGACTGGCCCGGCACTGCAGTCTGGACGTTGGCTGGCTCAGTGGCTACCTTAGCCTCCAACAGCAGAGTAGTACCACTTATCAGGATCTGCAGGTAGCCTACCTCCGCTTCCGTTGCCAGCTATGCAACCCTGGCCTGCCACACAGCCAGTACAGCTGTCTGCACTCCCCTATCCAGCTCCGCCTCCTTCCCACGTAGTATTTCCTCCTCAATAGGCTGGATCCATTACAGTACCGGAGGACGGGTGCTGGGCCTAGGTGGAATGGACAGCCCAACATCTCGTCTTAGCCCCCCCAAAAAAATGTATCCGGGAAATTTTAATGCAACACGCTAATATAGCTAGCTAAACAATGTGTGACAGTGGCGGGGTAGGTTGTAACACGTTTTGTTACAAGTTTTACAACCATCTCCTTACATACAAATAAGAACATTTTTGTGATTTTAATCATTCTTCAGAATGCCTAGAACTTGGGTGAGAAAAACAGATTGTGGAGTTGATGCCAGTATTTTAAAAAGAGCAGCAGAGGCTGATGACTCCTCTTCAGAAGAGGAAGATTTCTGTGTCGTCTGTATGGAACCATTTAGAAATTCAAGACCCAAAGAAGTGTGGGTCAAGTGTGTTTTATGTAGCTTTTGGGCCCACCAGGCATGCACTCCAGGCCTGACCAATTTCATTTGTCACCATTGTGACTCTGAATAACAATGCATTTAATTTGTTTGTTCTTGTCACCATTGTGACTTAAATGCATTTAATTTATATGGTCTTGTCACCATTGTGATTGATAAAGAATGCATTTTATTTGTTCGTTCTGTGTAATGGGGGTAAATATGTTTGTACATTTTTTATTTTGTAAGTTTTTGTTTTGAGATCGTTTCTGTTTTATATTTTGTAATGAAGCAGTGCCCATAGGGGTTTTAGGTATTGAAAAGTGTTCTCCAGGCAGATCTGCCTTGAAGACAGAAATCATTTGATTGGTTGATTCAAAACTGAGGGCGGACCTCATGACATTGGAAATGTGCACAGGTTTTAATAATATCTAACATACACCTAACCATAGCCCTAACCTTAACCACACTGGAGTGTTAAAATGTAATCCTGTGCTATATATATATATATATATATATCGTCATTATCAATCAAAAGAAAACAAAACATAATGAGCTGCAGAACGTCATGGGAACACAGGAGGAATTCAGACTCAGAGGCATTTAGGAGACAAACGTCTTTCTAAAGCCTAATATCAATGAACAGAGCTATGGCACAACGTGAATTAAAACTAACATAAAATGAACTCGCAAAACACAAGAAACTATCTATTTTTACATTGCAAAAAATGTCACTTGAAAAATAAGTAAAAAATATATACAAGGTATACAAGGTATTTCTTACTTGTTATAAGTAAAATAATCTGCCAATTGAACAAGAAAAATGACAATGATTTTTTTTAGGGCATATTTATTAAAAACAAGTGTTATTATATTATACAAATATAACTTGTTAAATAAATATGTCTTATTTTGAGGATGGTTTGATTTTCTTACCTGAATACAAGATATATATACTTTTTTGCCAAAGGAACAAGGATCTTTTTCGGACACATTCATATTGTTTCCTTAAGACCGACATCACAGGCACTTTGATGGACCTGTAGTGCTTTCCTAAGGGCAGATGGGTAAACAAGTGATGGGCGGGATGAGATGAGTCTTTCTAGATTCGGAGTGCTTTCCGCAGGCAGCGAGAGCTGTAGAGGTATCCAGGCCAGGCAGATGAGTGTTGGTGATCTTCTGGGCTGCATTGTTGACTCTCTTCAGAGACTTTTTGTTATACCACACTATGATCCCATGTGTCAGAACACTCAATGGAGCAGCGGTAAGAAGGACACTGGCAGCTGTTGTGACAGGGTGGCTTTCCTAAATGTCCTCAGGAAGTAAAGCAGCTGGTGTGCCTATTGAATCAGAGAGTTTATGTTGGTTGACCATGTGAGATCTTCAGAAATGTGGGTGCCTAAGAACCTGAAGCTGGAGACTCTATTCACTCTTTCACCCTTTATGTACAGTGGAGGATGGTCACCTTGTTTTTTCCTGAAGTCGATGACGATTTATCTTGTTTTTTTTGGTGTTGATTGCTAGGTTGTTTTCTGAGCACCAGTCTGTTAGCTTCTGTACCTCCTCCCTGTAAGCTGACTAATCTCCCTCAGTTATCGGCCCCACCTCTGTTGTGTCATCTGGAAATGTAATTATTGTGTTGGTGTTGTGGGTTGTGTACGGTTATAGGTGTACAAGGAGTAGATGACGGGGCTCAGCACACAGCTTTGTGGAGCCCCTGTGCTGAGTGACAAGGTGACGGAGTGGTGGGAGCCACTTCAGGACCAGTCTCTCCAGGCACTTCATTATTATTAGTGTCAATGCAACTGTAGTCGTTGGGACAGGTTATGGCTTCCTGCTTTGGGACTGGCACTATTATGGAGGATTTTAGGCATATGGGGACAGTGCACTGTCCCAGGGATTTGTTGAAAATCTTTCTACAAAAACTCCAGCTAACTCAACAGCACAGTCTCTGAGAACTCATCCTGGAATTCCGTCCGGGCCAGCTGCTTTCCGTATGCTGACACTACAGAGCACACGTGTGACATCAGCAGTCTGTGTGATGAATGTCTGGCTGTTGGAAGCTGGATCTGGGGCAGTGAGTATGACAGTCTCTGTTCTTTACACTTCAAGGAGGCCAAAGAAGTGATTAAGCTGCTCTGCCAGTGAGGTATCACTGCCACTGGACAGGTTGGAGTTGTCCTTATAATTGCTGAGGTGCCGTATACCTTGCCATGCACAATGGGTGTCTGAGGTATTTAACTGACTTTCAACCATCTGCTTGTATGCCGCTTTAGCGTCTCTGATACCTCTCTTCAGGTTAGACCTGGCCACGCTGATACAAAGAAATAGACAGGTTGAAATATCAACCAGGTTTAATATTGTAAATTCTTGGAAAACTGCCACGAAGGGCAAAACAGTAGGTGTATTAATCTATTACAATAATAACAATAGAAAACAACATACACAAACCTGACAGTAAGACAACGAACCACAGCAACACAACACTCAAACAGAACTTAAATACTAAACTAATTACAGAGAGGATGCCCCTGGGTAATTAATGAAGATGATCTATAGGTAAATTAAATTATGTGGTATGTCAGTGGCGGGAACACAAACTATAAACAATGCACACTGGACAGAAACCAAAATAACACTGGGGAGAAACCATAACAACAACTCAAACAGAGGAGAAAAATACACGTCAGGTCCCCATAAGGGAGTCTGTGACAGATCCAGTGTTGGGTAAAGTAGCTTGTACAGTTACATTCCAGTTACTTGCTGAGTTCACAAGTTTTGAAAAGTCCCTATTTAAGACAAAATTATCAGGTAAATGGAGTTCCTATCTTACTGGTGACCATGATTGATACTTTCTTTACTCTTTCTATTTGTTTTATAGGTTACTTTTAAGATATGAACTCCATTTACCTGATCATTTCCTCTTACTTAGGGACTTCCCAAAACTTCTGAACTCAACATAACTGGAATGTAACTGGAATGTAACTGGAATGTAACTGGAATGTGCCTGAAAAGTAGCTTTACCCAACACTGGACAGATTGTCTACAAATAGAACTTTATAACAATTGACAAAGTACAGGTCCTTCTAAAAAAATTAGCATATTGTGATAAAGTTCATTATTTTCCATAATGTAATGATAAAAATTAAACTTTCATATATTTTAGATTCATTGCACACCAACTGAAATATTTCATGTCATTTATTGTTTTAATACTGATGATTTTGGCATACAGCTCATAAAAAACCTCTCTGTAGGAATTTTGGGTTTTCATGAGCTGTATGCCAAAATCATCAGTATTAAAACAATAAATGACCTGAAATATTTCAGTTGGTGTGCAATGAATCTAAAATATATGAAAGTTTAATTTTTATCATTACATTATGGAAAATAATGAACTTTATCACAATATGCTAATTTTTGGAGAAGGACCTGTATTTTCTGGGTCCACGTATTGATTCCCAATGAAGATGGACTAAGCTAGCCTCATGAATATGCATTATTATGTCACTTATCCTATGACTATTTGGTTATATAAACTTCATGTTTGCAAATATGTATCTCAATCAAATGATGACCAAATTCAACACTCTCACTGACCTCTGTAGAACACACTGAACTTGGTGGTGAAGGGAAATGAAAAGATGCCACCTGCAGGAGAAGATATATATTACCCACCAAAAAGACCTCCTTCTCGCTCCGTTCCCTGCTGGGAGTGTACAAGGTTCAGCCCCCACCAGTAATATACATCCCTTAAAAACAATCTGAAATATTTCAAAAAAATTATACACAAGACATTTTTATCTATTGTGTTTATTTTTTTGTTTGTGCTGTATGATTTGAGAGAAATACTATGGGTTTTTGTCATGAGGTTAAGTATTACCACATTGTAATGTACTCTAATGTAATGCAACATATAATACAAATTCATTGTGTTTAAAATGTATTGACACTATGTAGGTATTCCCGTGAGATAAGATTGAATTATTTTTTTGCTCAAGGGCAACAGTGTCTAGCTCTAATGTATATTCATGCTCCTGGCATTTGGATATTTTTTGGAACATAGTAATTTTGGTATTACTGAGATTCACTGTCAGGGCCTTAAGGTATTTGAGCAGAGGATCTAGGTGCTGCGTTAGGCCTTCCATGTTTGCATGTTTAGCACCAGATTATTTGCAAACAGTAGACATTTGATTTCTTAGTTCAGTTGGATGACGTCAAGTGCTGCAAACATTTCCAGTGCTATAGCTGACTCATTCATATAAATGTTGAAAAGAGGCTTAGTGTTCATTCCTGTTCCGTGCCTCGGCCCTGAGGAAAGATATCTGTGTTAGTCACCAATTTTAACTGCACACTTATGTTTGTGTACATTTGGTTTATAAAATTGTACGATTTTACAATGCTACTTTCTATTAGCTGGTATAGACCCTCGTGGCAAAATCAATCAACACCTTCTTAGAAATAGATAAAGCATGAGAAGACCTTGCTTTCATTTTGTTTAGTATTTTTGTTATTACAGTATGTATAATTTAGTATTTTTGTTATTACAGTATGTATAATTGGTCTGTCGTGCTTTATTCTGGTAAAACGCCAGCTTCTCCATCTTTCTTAATACTTCTCTTTGACTTCTTCTCTACACTTGTTCTCTGATTGTTTCTTCTTTCTCTCACACTCCCTCTTTCCCTTCTCTCCCTCTCCCCTCCCTTCTCTTCTATGTCTCTCTGTCTTTTATGCAGGTATTGGAATGAGCTTAGCTCTCAGCCGGACAACCATCAGTCGGGAGGATTGCATGGGGAGGACTGTGCCACCCTGGACAGCCATTCACAGACCTGGTTTGACGTACCATGTGAAAACCTCTACAAGCACATCTGTCAGATGGATGCAATACGGCTAGATTGAATGAAAGCAGCACAAATTATAGAAGTGGAAGCTATCTAGTCAGGAAATATGATTATGTTTTCTGTTTTCTTTATCATCTTTTAATTTTTATGGCTTGGCATTTTCCGGATTATGTTGCATAATGAAAAACATGAATTGGAATCTACATTACGTTTTATAGGGTCAGATGAACCTATTTACTTAGTGCATACTACTTTTTTGTAATTTAACATAATTTTACACTAGTGAAAGGGAGCACAAAATTAATAGATAAAGTAGACCTTAAGATGATATTGTATGTATGCATAGCTCATTTCATGTTAATTATCTACTGAAAATATCAGATGATAGTAGCAGATCTGGTTTCATTGATGCTTGCCAAACACCTAATTGCTATTATTTTGTACAAACTGTGCTTTTTGTTATCTGTACGTCGTGTACATAAATGACTTTACTGTACAGAAATATTTAGCATACTTTCTTTATTCCTGAACTAACCTTGAAAGTCCTTTTTTAAGACTGTTAATAAAACTGGATTTTATTTAGGTATTACTTGCCTTCAGAGTTCTTTAAATGTGTGTGTATATATGTATATATATATATGTGTTTCTGCCAGTGCACGTTTGATATTACTGCAATTGAATACATACCTTTTTAGTTTTATACACAAATCTGTTGTATTCTATGTCTTTACTGATTCACTGTTTTATTATAATTTTTAATTTCCTGTGTTATTATTAAATAAATCTGCGATTGCAATACAGTTCAATACACAGTACACAATATTTGCCACACGGTGGCACTAGTTTCAAAGCAAACTTAGTCCAGTGATTCCCATTCCTTTCAACTGAACTTCTGCTTCACAAGTACCCCACCATGTGCAATGTCTCTTAATACACCCGTGGTTCCAAGTGCCTCCTTGCTAATACTTGTGGTTGGGAGCCACTACCCTTGTCGTAATCGGGTTGTCCAGATCGTGATGCACCGGTGTAGACTACAGCCCATGACGTGAAAAGGAAAGGGCAGAGTATCAGTATTACTTAAATTAAACAGTATTCGTTGTCTCTGTTAATGTTTGTAAACAAGTGTACATATTGTTTCATGTACATCTTGTTTCATGTGTACAACAGAATCACACATGTATTTTTTAAATTAAATTAAATGTTTGCCATTGCAAGTTAAATCAAGCATATTCTCAAAAGCAGTTCCCTTTACTTGACAAACAACAGAATATACAAACTCAAACTTCGTATTTGACTTTGAACCGAACGTTCAGGTCCGGGCGACTGCCAGGATTTAACCGGGACAAAACTGTCTGATCCCGGGAAAGATTTACCAAATACTCAGAAGAAATCCCCTCCCTTCTCTAGGCACGTTTCGTCCAATCAGATGTGACGTTATCCTTTGTTGTTAAACGTGCAGAACTGACGGCGGAACTGAGTGATTCGAGTAACAAGCTCTCAACTTCAGTTAATCAATAAGGTAATTTGTTTACATTGATGTTCTTTTAATACATTCACAAAACGTTTTCGATGAAAGCACAAACACAAGGTTGACCTTGCTCTGTTTACAGTACACATGAGTCCGTAGTTAACCAGAGGAACAGTACCAGGCCTCATGTAGGGGCGATGCCTCGCGTCATTGTGCTAGCAGCAGTTAGCATGACTCTAAGTCTTCTTAGTGCTAGCAGCAGTTAGCACGAATCCTCTAAGTGCCGGTGTGACTTAGAGTGCTCCTACTGTCAGCTACTTTACACGATATATTGGACAAATCTAGATACATTTCAAAGTATCCGTTATCTGAAAATGTATTCCATAAAGCGTGTTGGTTTGTTCGCTTCTCCGAAGTTAGAAAGCTTGTTTGTTGATGTCTAGCAATACGCTGGCTAGGAGAGTTAGCATGCTAGCTAGCTAGTTAAACAAGCGGTTCCTGTCCTGGTACTCATCCATAAAAAGAACTGACTTAATAAAAACAACACTCCACATGAAGTTCAGTAAGTGTGCCATTGCATAAAGGCAACAATACCAATGTTTAACTATTTAGTAGCTCTAGTACCGATCTACAGTAGAGCTACTACAGCTACTCATGTTGCACTTATTGTATGTCCAGTGTTGTTGTGCATTGATAAATACACCAAGATTCGTTTTCAAATAAGTTGTAATTAGTTAGCTATGTCTGGTCGGTTACTAGGTAGTAGGGTTCTTTAAATAATAAGGCACAATGGGTGATCTGGATGAGCAAGGGCTGTGTCTATGCCCGATGCAATGCATAGTTACAGTATTATTACTGGTAATTATTACTACAATAAACCAACGCAATTACGACATGCTTTATGCATAAGAACAGCCCGTTAAAGGTATACAACATACTATATTGTTTAAATAACACACATGCATACGAATAGATTAGACCTTTAAATGATTGTGTGCTTTTAGACGGGCTATGATTAAATATCTGGGGCGCAGGTGGCTCAGTGGGTAGGGAGTCAGACTTGTAGTCAGAAGGTTGCCAGTTCGATTCCCGACTGAGCCAACTGTCGTTGTGTCCTTGGGCAAGACACTTTACCCTAATTGCTCCCAGGTCGTTGCTGTAAATAAGAAATTGTTCTTATTCAACTTACCTGGTTAAATAAAGGTTAAATTGAATTAAATAAACCCTGCTAAACCAGACTGCTTAATCTTAAGCATGACACATTTTATTTTGACGAATTTTATATTTATCGGAGCAAGTCTCATTCAATTATAGTATGTGATCAGCTTGGCTCCTGAATATTTTTGTAAATGCTTACAAATTAGCCAATGAGATGGAAAATGGAATTACTGACTGGAAATCCTGTTACAAGGTCTATTCCTAAGATTGCTTTGCTGATAGGCAGAGAGAGCTGCATGAATTTATCAACAAAGTTCTAAAGCATACACAAAAATGTAGAAATGTAGACACAAAGCGATAGCAGTTCATTGAAGGCATACCATTTAATTTGAGTAAAATACTAGGGGACACAGTAGGTCAAACCTTATGTTGAACCTAGCTAAGACCGGCTCCCACTAACATTCTTAGATCTCACCCTCCCTGTGACAACTATCTTCTATTCACCCTGGTTGTTTTACATCTCTTATCCTCCATTCATTCATCTTCTATTCTGTCCTCCTTACCTCACATTTTTTCTCTCACTTCTCTTCCTGCTTTCTCTACATTTCTTCTCCTTGTCTCAACATAATTTCTACATTTTCTTCTCAAATTCACTGGACTGCCCTCTGCCTCACTCCCTTTCTGCCCCCAGATGGAGGTGGAGCAGCTTCTCTCTCTCTCAGGCCCAGCGTTGGCCCAGGCTGTCAGTACCCTCCTGGAGACGCCAGGTCTCTATGTTTTCTCAGACATCCTCGAGCTTCCCAACGTCAGAGAGGTAACACGTATGCATACATATCCACACACTTGAATTTGCTGTGGGCTTACTTGGTGCCCAACAAAGTAACAGGCAAACATTTACTGACATCTTTTCACAGAAAACATACTTCAAGTCTTATCTGAAAGCACTATTTGGATATTATGATTCAGAACATACCACTCCTGTAATGAAGCAGCCAATGAACTGTCATTTTCACACATTTGCCGAAATGCAAATCTGTGCAAACAGTATTTTAAACTCCACAGCTAATGCGAGCTGTTTTATATGTGACAGATATGAGAATCTCAATTAGAAATATAGAAGGAAGAGGAATTTATAACTTGGCAGCAAGTAGGGCTGGGCGATAAATCAATGCACGTTTTTATCATGATATAAATAAATTGAAATTGATGATAAACATTATGTAATATTTTCAATAAAGTCATGTTTTCAATAAAGTCACAAACTACAACATCGCTAAATTGCGTATAACCAGGGTTGCCAACTCTCATGCATCTGACGTGACTTTCACGTTTTCAGCATAAAAAAAGATGTTTCCATTCAATCAGTTGTTTTTTTGCAAAAATCTGGGTTTATACTAAGTAAACAAGGACTGACATTTTTAAATTAGGGTTAGGTGTACCAAAAATGTTGTCTGCGCGCGCACACACTGAAATTGTACAGAGTTTCACGCCAGCCAAAGTCCCAAAGTTTGCAACCCTGGTATAACGCAAACAGCCAAATGGTTGAAAGATGAGTTGTATTGATAGTGAAAGCAATTTGAAAGAAGGAGAAGAAAATAAAGAAATTGTGACTAGAAAAAGAACTATTCCTTCGGTAATATGGAAGTGGTTTGGCTTTTTGAAGTCAGATAAAGCACAGATAAACACTTTCTTGCAAAACATGTTGAGTTGTGCAGAGCAAGTCAGGCTTACAGTCTTTATGCTGCGTTCATTTTACTGTGGCACTGCGACACAGCAAAAAAAATTTGGACACATGAATTACCCACATTTGCTTGCCACTACGATAATCTGTCTGGTTATGTTGCCGTTCTTAAAGTTATTCAGCTCGTTGTGACAGCAAGCGCGAGAAACAAATGCCCCATTTAACACCCACCACTGTGACCTATATGGACTAGTGGGCTGGCCCTCATTACACACTCGGCGCCTGACCCACTGGTATCACCTTATTTACAAAACAATCCTAAGGAAAACCCCTCCTTACCTGAACTCACTCCTCACCATTGCCTCACCCTCCCGTAACCTGCGCTCATCCAGGTACATCTCCCTGA
>JACXGM010040493.1:0-10304 GCA_016801145.1 Umbra pygmaea
ACCATCTGGGGTCTTCTCGTTAGGAAGTCCAGGATCCAGTTGCAAAGGGAGGAGTTAAAACCCAGGATCCTGAGCTTGGAAATGAGCTTAGCAGGAACAATAGTGTTGAATGCTGAGCTGTAGTCCACAAACAGCATCCTCACGTATGTGTTCCCTTTTTCCAAATGTGAGAGGGCGGTGTGTGCCGTCAGTGCGATTGAAGCAGACAATTACAACGATGGCTGCCGCAATGGAACATCCAGATTATCACTTGTTCGAATCAGCTATGGCGTCTGTTTTAAGCGATTTGAACGTTTCCTTTTTGTTAAAAACCGAGCTAAGAACAATGTCTAAAAAAAAATTGTTGCAGTCTTCCCGACTCGATTTGGCAAAAGTCTGATATGTCCAGTGGCCCCGGTAGGCATTTGAGCGTCATTGGTGACGCCCCTTTGGAAATGGACTGTGTATAGCAGCAGCAGGGAACAGGTTTTCAGTGTGGCAGGCCAGACCATAACCCAAAGAAGAACCATGTTGAAACCCTCCACCGTGGACATGATCCTGTTTCTACATGACAATATGTAGCCCCAGCCTATAGTCCACAAGAAATTTAACTTTATTTATAATTACTTTAGGATGCCAGTAAAAGAGGCTACTTTCGTTGTCACCATGATGGCATGACAACCAGTAAAACAATCCCTGGGGCACAGCCTTGATAAAAATGTTCTGTTCTGTTAATTTAAAAAAACAAAGAAATGTCCTATATTTATTATTTAATAATGCTGAACTCCTTTGTTTTTTATTTTCTAAATAAAAATATTTATTTAAAAACTTGAATTAAGTGCATCATTTAAGTCAGAAACTACAAGATGAAAAGCTTTTTGTTACTGACTGTTTGAAACAATGTAAGTAGTTGTGGTATAGCAATTTAATGTATTTAGGTCTAAAATCATCACAAAACTAAATAGAACATTATTTGATAAGATTAGGCTATAGTTGAACATTTAATCCTCCCGCAGCTTTTTATTAACCCTAGCTATTTCTCTCGGCCGAAGAGTTAAGAAATAAAGAATAACATTCTAATTCAAGATTATTTCAACATTTCCTAAATCCACATTTAATTTTATAAAGTTGTGACAACAGATGTTAATTATGCTGTTACACCTGGCATTCTATATCGTGTTCATGCTGCAGTCTGGTGACTAACAAAATAGGTGCACAAACACACACTACAATTGTTTGGGCATGCTGATGATTTTCAGTGGGAAGTTGACGGGATACACAACTACAAGCAAGGAAGGTTCTCTAATGCATTACATATGAATATGCTGCTTGCAGGGATGGACTGGGACAAAAATGTGGACCGGGACTTTGGATGGAGCGGCCAGCGGGGGGGTGTAGGTCTATCTGTCGCTCCCCGTGTACGTCATTCACTCTGGGTTTCTCCTCATCTAAATATAACTCTCTCTGTCTCGATTTGACGGCTGGGCCAAAGCGCAGTTGTGCGCTCCTACTGATGCAACAGCCAGTTTATTTCAGCTTACTGTCACCTGTTTTAATACGTCCAGGACTGTAACTGGCCGATCGGCCGTCAAAGTAAAATATGACGGCCTCTTCGGCCCGGAATGGACCGGCCGTTCTGGAAAACTCCCGACCCTCCCGATGGCCAGTCCGTCCCTGGCTGCTTGCAAGCGCACACACTTTATACAAAATATTGTTGCAGCTTGTCTTAAAGTAGCTACAAGCCTTTACATCCATTTTAATTGATTAAAGCAAATTGTTTTCTGTCCTACAAAACGTGGCGAACGACCTGATAATTTTCAGTTAAACAATTAGAAATGTGTCATGGCAAAAATAAATAATCTTCACAGTTCATGCAGCAAACTATGAGATTACGTTTTAAATCGTATAATAATGAACTTTATTATATTTCATTATTTATCTTTCCTTTTAAATTAATATTAAACTATTTTGATGCAATTAGTGAATATGGTCACATGATTCAATGCCAGTGTAATAGAATTAATCGAAAATCAATATTTTAATATTTACTATGTTTCAATATTTAGCTAAATGGGTATGGCTATTTGGAAGAGTAGAAACAAAAATATACCCATAAGTCTGTCTGACAAAAATGAACAGCTGTATTATAAGACAACTGGAGAAGTGTATAGGCTACAGTTCAAGGCAAACTCAAAATAAACAGGACCTAGGTTATTTCTGAACATAATTATAAAATGAAGCATACTAAACATTAATTAAACATTTATTTTTGATTATTTTCCCACCTTTATTGCGAAGTCTGAACAGGAAATATTGGAGGACAAATTGCATTAATCAGCTGCGCATGTGACACACTTGAACCTTCCAACATGACAATGATCCAAAATAAAAAGTCCAAGTAAAATGTGCTCTGTTATCAGAGCCGCTTTGGGGAGATCTGAAATGTCCAGTTCATGCAATAAAACCCAATAATTTATGGGACCTGAATACTTTTTGCCAAGAAGAAAGGGCAGTTTTACCAGCTGAGAAAATGAAGGGCCTCAACCACAAATATCACCAAAGCCATCATTGACACAAGCCATCTTGATGCTAAAGGCGGCAAAACACAGTCTTAAGAAATGAGGGTGTGCAAATTTCAACGGCACATCTCAGAATGTATGTTTCTTCTGCAAGTTTCGTTTTGCAGATTCATGTGAGAACATTACACACTTTCCATACATTTCATAGCATTCAAAATTATATTGCAACATTACAGTAAAGGCATGAGAATACTAACGGTTAAAGTTAGGCGTGAGGTTACCAACGATTAAGGTTAGGCATGAGGTTACTAATGGTTAAGTTTAGGGATGACGTGACTAAGAATTAAAGTTAGACATGATGTTACTGAGGTTAAGGGTAGGATTAAGGTTAGGGTTAACATTACAAAAAATCTACATTCATATTTCACATTTCGGTTTTGCAAAATAGTTATTTTAGAATATATTTCATGTGTACCTTAGAACGTATTTCATTTTGTACTTGCAAATTTTGAAAAGGGACCATCTCATGATTTTCTTTATTAATAAGTTTTGTTTCATTATTGTCATATTATAATATATATATATTGTCATATTTTTTTGAAGAATGGTACACATTCTGCCAGGGTATGTAAAACTTATGACCAAGACTGTATAAAAAATATAAGATTTTTGTCTTATTGTCAGCAATGAGTGGGTGCAACATCCAAAAGGGTTATTTTAGTCTGCCACTGTGTTGGATTGTAATATCCTGTGCAATATTTTATGGGAACATGCAATTATTAAAAATATTGGGTAATGTTGGACATAAAGCATTGTTATTACATGTAATACTTAGTGTATCTTAAAGATCAATATGTTTAGTTATAAGTATAACAGTACTGGATGTATGAATTGTTAGTCTAAATGCAATATATATAGATATACCTTTAAAAATGAAGGGGATTTCCCACAATTGAATTTACAGGCGCCCGATCTGAACACAAGGAGTCGCTGGAGAGCGAAGTTGCAGGATAGATAATCTGATTTATTTAGCCCAAATCCCGGGCAGCGCTATGTTAAATTTGCACTGCTTCTTGCAGAAGGCCCGTGGAAAGTCAGAGAATCCATGGTCAGTCTTGAACCAATGGCCATTGTGTTGTAGGCTGTCCTGCAATGCAGTTATTTAGCCCACTGCCAATTTTTTATATGAATGTCACAATTGGGAGTTAATGGCTGTGTGACAATACCCTCAAGATCCTACAATTCAACATCAAACAAATTATTTGTGTGTTTCTGTCTGTCGTGTGTTTGTGTGTGTGTGGTTGGGAGGGATTAGGCAATCAAAATGTGTCTCAAAACTATGTTTTGGTCTGAAATTTATATGTATACCCTTTGTAACACACACATGCATGGGGGGTTGCAAACAAATTGAATTAGCCATTTTCAATTTACATATTCATTTCACTAATTAAGCACAGCAGAAATGGTTTTATGCTTTAAAAACTACAAAAATATTTTTCCTGTAGTTTTTAACTTTGTAATGGATCAATTTGAGGGTAAAAACATATATATATATATATATATATATATTAGCATTTTAATAAAATTATTAGCAGGTAATTACTCACACACGCACACATATACAGTAGACACACACATACGGTGTCCTGGTGGAAGATACATTTCGCATTAAAGTTTAATTAAAATTTCATGCAGTATGTAGGGATTGTTTCATTAAGAGACTATTAAGTATTTATTTATTATTATACTTATGCTCTTATTCCTACTATTCCAGTCAATTCCTGCTTAAAGACCCAGAATGTCTAGAAACGGCCCTGGTTAACAAATAAAAATGTAGTTTATCTAAACTCCTGACCCAGTGGAAATGTGATGAAAGACTTAAAAGCTGACAAATCGTCCTCTGCCATTATTCTGACATTTCACATTCTTAAAAGAAAGTGGTGATCCTAACTGAAGTATGCAAGGGGATTTTTACTAGGATTTAATGTAAACGTGTATGTAAACGTCTGACTTTCACTGTACCTATTAAGTAAATCAGTTTCTTATTCACTTTAGTTGTGTGAATGTATAATATCATAATAATATTGTTATCAATGATTATTTCTTATGGCAGCTACAAATCAAGTAAATAATTATCAGATAACCTTTCATATTCACTTTAGTTGTGTGAATGTAAAATATCATAATAATATTGTTATCAATGCTGTATTTTTATTTGTTGTGCCAGAAATCAAGTAAATCAATTAAATAATTATCAGATAACCTTAGTTGTTTTGTGGTTTTGAAATAGCAATTCAAAAATCAAGACAACAACTATTTCCACATAATGCAATACTGTAAAAATTAGGCAAAATAGCCCAGATACAACCACAGATTAGGTCATAACAAATGTCAACAACTCACATTGTGTTTGTTAAATTAAGTGTTTCTCCTCAAAGTGTACTCTAAAAAACAGCTTATGATGGAAAAATCTTTCTCTGAAATAAATGCATTGCTTTTACCCTGATCTCATTTGTTTTAAGACCATATATAATTGGATTTAAAGTTGGGGGAAAAATTAATGTTGAAACTCCTATGAGTCTCCTTAATTGAATGGGAAATTCACTCACTCTGTAGGAAATAATAGTAAGAAGCCCTAAACTTTCCAAGAGAAGATATAGGATTAAATGGGTAGCACAAGTGTGCAGAGCTTTACTTTTAGTATCAGGAGATCCTTTGTTTCTGAAGCACATAACAAGGATATGCAGATAACTGTAGAGCACAGACCAAACAGATATGACCTGAAGGAGTGCAACTGTAAACAGTCCATAGATGTTATTGATGGTTGTGTCAACACAGACTAGTTTCAACAGAGATGGATTATCACAATAGGTGTGCGTCATCAGGGATCTACACCGGGGTAACTGAAGTAGCAGGTAAAACAATGCACCTATCATAATCAAGTTAAACAGCCATATCAGTGTGATAATTTTTCTGATATGGGAATAGCTCATAATTGTACTGTACCTCAATGGAAAACATATAGCAATATATCTGTCATAAGCCATAGCAGTCAGAATGATCCCAGATCCAACTCCATAGATATGGATGAAGAAAGCTTGTGTGACACAAGCAGGGTACTGAATAGTCCTTGTGTCAAGTAAAAGCTCTTTCATGACCTGTGGAAAGAGTGCTGAAGAACCTATAAGGTCATTGATTGGTAGGTTTAGCAGCAGAAGGTACATTGGCTGGTGGAGACTCTTATTTAGTACGATGGTGAGAATCAGAATCAGGTTACAGAAGACAATAATCATATAGTTTAGTGTAGCCAAAAAAAAAGCAGCCAATGCACTTTCACGGGGCAGATTGAAGCCTTGCAGTGTCAAAATAGAAGACACATTTGAGAAGTCTTCCATCTTTCTGGTTGCTAGGTTTTCCTTGTGAAAGCTGTAAATACACCAACAACTGTAAGTTTACTATGAATAAAATCAATGAAAACATTATAATCATATTATAAACACTGGTGAATATTATATTTACAAAAAATATGAGTAGTTCTGAATATAATCATTGTGTACATACAGTGTAATATATTTTAACATACTGTAACATTGAGACAAATAAACATAGTTTGCTTCTCATGATAATATTGTACATTTTAAGGGGGATATCAAACATTTACAAACTGATATTGTCACAACATAACAGTAAAGTTGTGAACAGGTCCTCTTCTATAACAATGACCATTGTGGGTTACAATTTCATAAACAAATAATATGTGTTAAATTGATGAAAGAAAATTCTACAAAGAACTTGAGAGAAATATTATCATTACCTGAAATGCTGAAAGAACACTATCATTTGGTTTGAACCTTTATTTAAAGACTGGAAAATGTTACTATCCTCTGAGATATCAAATAGTTTAAATGATGGGTTAGTCTCTCACGAGGGGTCATGTTTTGAAAAACAACTTTAGAGTGACTTGTTCGCTGGGGATTGCAATGAAGTCACATTACATTATGTAGAAAATAAAATAATAAAATAAAACAATGTGAAACAAATAAAGTGGAAATGGATGTCAATAACAATTATTTACTATGTAATTTAGGCAATTACACATAAAACCGTTCTCATTAAGTGTAAGTTCTAAATGTGCTACAAGAGGTTTTGAATTATTTTGCTATGAAGGGTCACATAAAGCAGCGGAATGTGTTTTTCTGTCTCATCTACAGAAAGCAAGGTTCTAACTTTGAAACTGTAATGACTTGGCTGTAGCAGAGACGGAGACAGGTGTGAAGGTTAAGAGAAAACATATTTAACATGGAAAACACATTGTGTAAATGAAAAGGACTGCATGGAGTTAAATTTTACATTTAAACAGCAACAGTACAAACAAACCTTACACATCAACAATGACTGACAACTAAAAAACTTAAACCTAGGAATGTGAGTGTGAAAGCATGTTATGGAAGACAAAGGGGAAAAACTAACATGTGGACATGGGGTTCAGGGCCGGCACTGGCAATTTTGGCATCCTAGGCGAGATTTGGGGAGGGTGCCCTCCCAACTCCGCACATACACATTCAAGATGCTCCACCCTTTACCTGAACATCTTACCTTGAACAACATTTCTCAATAAAACATTACATAGCCCTGCCTGTAGAGATAGTAGTCAGCAAGATGGACCTGTGCTACATGACTCTACTGACACTCATAGGTAGAAGTGGGTTTTAATGATATCTTTACAAGTATTTTAATAGGCCAACTAAAGTTATACAACAAATGTACGTTATTGTTATATCCTACACTGTAAAAATGCCAATTAATAAAATGTTGGGAGAGCAAAAATATTTACGTTGAACCAGTATTTATGCTTGGGATTAGTTAAGAAGACATATTATATTAAGTCTGCAAAAATATATTTGAAAGAAATGAATGGATATTTTCAAATCCAGTCAACTTTAAGATGACTAATGTTGACTGGACTAATAATCACAAATCTAGCCAATATTTGCTATAAGTATTAAGGCCATCTGCTATACAATATTTGAATGCATAAAACTGAACATATTTGTTGTTTTGTTGTTAAAATGAACATTTATAAAGATTTAATAAACATTTGATATAATATCAAAACAACATTGATCAAATTGTCGAGGTTTCGTTTCTGCACATTGAGAGCGGATGGATCCTGTACAACACTTTAATATTTAAAACCTTTATTTTTAAAATCTTGAATTTAAGCCGTCTATTTTTGGGTAGTAAATACAAAAAAGCACATCGCTACAGAGAATGGAAAGATCTAGATTATGGCTTTTTGATTTTGCGGAAGGACACAGCATTTGACTTTGCGGGTTTTACAAGGCAGCGGCTCGGCTGCGGTAGCCTACTGCGGGAGACATTTTATCAAAGATGGTCATGCTTAACTTAAGGTAAGTGGCTCTGAATAAATTATAAATTTTAAACGTAATAACGACAAAAATGTACAACATATGTGATGGTTTTGTGTTGTTACGTCCTAAGACGTATTTATTGGTATTTAGAAATGTTTTATAATTTATGTCAGAGAGAAAGTTAAGTGTAACATTTGGCCTATGTCAAGTTCACTCAGCACGGAATATGTGAAATTATAGAATATGTTCAAATTTATTGACAAAAACGTATTATGTAGTACATATTTGTACAACTTAAACATATTCGTTGTTTTTGTGTAGATATTTACAAGCGTAAGTTACATTTAAAACCGTAAAACGTTAAGCCTGATGTCTGAGGGGAAGGCCGCCATATAACATACGTTTAGCTAGGGGAACGTGGTATATTACCTCATTTAATTCATAAAACATGTAAAATGTACTACTATATCGTGTAATAGCTTTCATTTTGGGATGTTTTATGATATTTTTTGTTTCCGTAACGTGAAGAGTTGATACGAAGAGAACGCGGTCTTTCATCATTATAGCCCAATGTAACATTAGGCCTACTTTTATGGATGCGAGTTACTGAAATCTATGAAACGTGTTATGTCAAACACATTAATACGCTATTTTAGGGTAACTTAAGCGTGATTAATAACATTAAGATTGTGAAAACTTTTGCAATTGTCCCGTGCAAAACCTGACATAACCGACATAAACCTGAATATCTAACGTTCGACAAAATGGCGCTCATCTTGAAACACCGTTTTCACGAGGACGGCATTTCATAAGGCCGTTATCAGTGGGTGTCTTGATAAGCTTCCTAGGTCCTGAATCAGCTCATACTATTATTTTATGTACTCAAATTTGTGCACTGGTAAGTGATTTATATTAGTGATCACATAATCTTGGATTAGAGTTCTTAAATTTTTAAAACACTTTGTATTGTATGGTTAAAGTATATTTCAATTATAAATACATTGCAATATGGAGTAAAATTGGTTGCAACTCCTGTTTCATCACAAATTTATTAATATAGGTCTAACTAATATAGTTATGTTCAATTATTTAAAAAGCATCTTTTTATTTCATTTTTGTGATCAATTGTACTTCTACTTTTTTGTGATCAATTGTACTTTTATTTCTCCCATCAGGGAGGGGCCAAAGTGATGCTCTGTCGTCATTGCAAGTTTTCAGACAAAAGCCAGTCAATTCTCCTACAGCACTATCTACTGAAACACTGGCATGTGACCAAAACTCTCCACTGCATTTACATACATTGTGTGTGTACGTTCAAAACCAAAGGTGCGTTAAAGACTGATCTGGCAAGATTTCACTCCGAAAAAAAAGCAAGAGAGTTTTCTACATTTAGTTGTTCAGTTTGTGAGTTCAGTTACATTTGTGGGGAAAATACATATTTTAGCCATCTTGCAAGCCATCTAAAGCAACATCAGACTGTAACATGCCCTTTTGCAAACTGTACATTTGAAACAAACATATTATCCACATTTAAAACGCACAGAAATCGCAAACATATTAGACAAACTCCACAGGATTTAAAAGGATCTGTTTTAACGAATAGCGAACAATTTTTTACTGAAGAGGGGAGTGAGGATATCGAGGAAACTAATGCTCCACTTGTGAACACCACTAGCAACAATGATACTTTAGATTTGAATACTTCATTGGAGCAAAAATTTGCAGCACTATTACTGTGTATGCAAACATTTCTTCATTTATCCACTAATGCCATTCAGATAATAATTGAAAATCTTAACGATTTACTGTCTTTTTCAAACATGCATACATCTAGTGTTATTAAGGACATTTTGAAAAGAAACAATTGTACTGTTAATGAAACTGTAATTTCAGAAATATCTGAATTCATACATGAATCTAACCCTTTACTTGTCACTAGTGGAAAAGGGTCACTGGCAACAACAACTATGGCAGATATAAATACCCTCTTGCAGAACTACGACCAGCCATTATAAAGAAGTTCATAGTTGTTAATGTTGTGTTAAAAGGTACTAGATTCAAACATGTTATTGCACAAGTTTCATGGCTTCATCACCATCCAGACAGACATTTTTATGTTAAGCCAATAGAAGTTTGGAGCGTGCAGGAAACAGACACGTCATAACCAGCATCATTTCTGCCTGTTGAACACATTGCTGGGAGATGTGTGGTTAACACATCCACTGTACATATATGGCAAGACCGAAGAAAAGGTTACTGTAGTCATGCCACTATGCACAGTGGTTGAGGTCTAGGAGACTCATATTGTTTGCAAGGAATGCACATTTTACCTTTTGTTGCAAATCCTGATTAAAACTAATTGTTGAAATAAATAGTTTTGTAAAATAAATAGTTTTGTGTATCTTTTTACCATAACATTGGCCATTGCAAATTA
>JACXGM010040494.1:0-10303 GCA_016801145.1 Umbra pygmaea
ATCTGTCTACCGGAAATATAGGCAAAATTGCGCATATTTAATGAGAGAGCGCCTAATTTGCATAAATTAACATACATATTTAAAAAACTTGTGATAAAAATTTTTTATATACTTGTGTAAGTAATCAACTGAGGAAGTTTCGTGGTGATATCTATTATTTAAAAATTTTACCCTATTCACCTGTAGTGTCTCGCCTTAATGGTTTGCATCGGATAACTGCAACATGTCTGTAAAAATAATATAATATCCTCAACATGTCATGAGGTCAACACTAAAATGACAGTCGGGCTTGCATGTTAGCTGGCTAGAAATGTTATGACACGGTGTGTCTGCGTGGCATAGTGAGCTAAGTCGCTGCATTTCAGGACAGTTGTCAATGGTTTAAACCTGACTGTGTGTTCTGTAGTTTTTCACGGACCTCCAGAACGAGGTAGCGCATATTGGCATAGCGCTATCCGGGATTTGTGATAGACAAGACAAATCATCTACCTTGCCAAGTCACTCTCCAGTGACTCCTTGTGTATCTTATGAGAATGGAAATTATACTTTGTTGCCTTACCACAATTAAGCTAAAGTAATTCAGTGTAGGATGTAAAATTCCAAACTGTATAGAACAGTACCAAATCCATTCACTTCTAAATTACTCACTCATTAAATAGCAGACACAGAAAGCCGATCAAATTGAAAATAAGGGATATTGGCGATTCAACAACTTCCCAATCAGAGTCGCCACTTTCCCTGTAATGTACAGTACACTGTCAGAAAAAGAGGTACAATGCAGGTCCATTTTTGTTCCCTGAGGTACAAACATAGAAAATGTTCCCTTAAAGTACAAAAATGTACATTGAAGGTACAATTATGCAAGCTCTTACTAAAGGTACCAAAATGTACCTTTGAGGGTACCACCCCAGTGACAAGCTTTTGTACCTTTAAGGTACTATTTTTTCTGAGAGTGTACTTTTATTCCTTGTATTTTACTCCATTCAAAGTTATTGCATTAAAACTTATCTTACTCACCTCAAACTTACTTTAATAGGACTAGTGCTTTAAACACATTTGTTTTTTTTACCACTACACCTCAATAACCAGCCAAGTATCACAGGACTTCCTGAAATAGACACGGACAGCTTATTAGAAAACGCTAACACACACAAAAGGCATAAAGGACAACATTTTATTCAGGTGTTTGATGAAAGGCCTTTGACTGTTTAACTCAACCTGCACATCACTGCGCAAGCGGGACAAGAGTGTATTCTGTTAAGTAGTGTTAGAGTGTTAATGTTTGCTAGGGCGGAGGCCGGGGTTATGGAAAGGCGAGTAAGACGCAGGACCTGAGTAACATCATGCTTAACCTTAACACCAGCAATGTCATGCCTAACCTTATCCCTTACGTAGCATGCATTACATAAATGTGTTCCTCCATTGTATATTTGAAAAATTGTGTACACCCATATTTTCCTTCAGGGCAGCGCAGTGCGTTTCATGTCATCTACTCAAAAAAAATGTTTTTCATATCAATGTCACAAATTTCTGAAACCCAGTTCGTGACTTTTTCACGAAAACCTGTGATCTTGTGCTGTCAAAATCAGATCGAATGCCATTTTGTGTGTTGTGACAAGAAGAGGATATTGTCAGATGTTTTTTAGCACATTTTGCGACAAAAACCTTCAAGGCGAATATTGCTTGCAACTTCCATTAAGGCTCTTGCTAAATAATATCACTGCCACTTGAAAGTGATCTTGCTGGATAAAGGGCAAAAACCTATTAAGCTAACAGGGCCTTATCTTCAATGGTCATTGAGTAGCCTGCCATGCATAAAGCCTATCAGACTCTTTTAAGTACACTTCAGTTATAGATATATCAATACCTTCCCTATCAAATTAAAATAAGGATACATGGAATGAAATGGACAGTTGCATGAATACATGAATTGGTCAAACCAAGGGTAAATATCCTAATTTGGGTATTGGCTTGATAGGTATAAGACTATGTGACTTGTGTGTTTAGATGTAAAGAAAGCCCAGTGTAAGTGTTGACCCCCTCTCATTCTGGTCTCACTCCCTCACCGTGGTCTTCTGGGTGATTTATTGCCTGATCCTGGCCTGTTGGGAGTTGACAGTTGCTTTCATTTTCTTATATATATTTTTGCCTCCCCAACAAGGTCACCGGGAGCGAGGCTTCTCCAAGTTTTTCCAGCGTCCATCCTCCTTGGCCCTCCTTCGCCCCCTCTCCCTCCCCTCCTTAGGCTGATGGTCCCATGAATCATCCCGTCTTCCCATCGAACCTCCTGACGCCTCCTCTCCGACGCGCCCGTCCCGACTTCCGCAATCCTTCTTCATTCCCACTAACAATTTGGTAATGAAATATTGATTTTTAGTTAGATTCAAATGGATGTTATTAACTTTGCATTGATAAATCGCTCCGGGGTCTAGCCTGGAAGTACCTCAGTCAAAACCCAAGTCTGTATGGCCACACCTGAGGGTGTTTTTGTAGGATGTTTTTGTCCCCCGTGTCCACCTCTGGCTGCTCTTACAGGCCTTCCTTGAATCAAACACTGACAAGGGTGTCTTTTTATAACTGCATTCATTTCTCTGATGGGCTACAATGTCGACAGTGTTAACTCTGACGAATCGCACCTTTAAAGAGAAACATCTATGAGATCATGATGCCTATAAGCTGTAAACGTCATCCTTAGTGGTGAAGAAAAGAAGCCATTTTGTTTTTGACTGGTTCCGTTGAGTGACACAGGAAAGGAAATGGTTTTCATCTCCGCCACCAAAAGGCATTGTCAAATCATTGTTAAGTGTTTGTGACAGTAACTGACAGGTCATATTTTGACACAGTACTCACTGTTGGCTGGGTATTTGTTTGACTAATTTCTTAGGTGTTTATTTAAATATAGTTCAAAGTCAAAGCGTACATCAGTTACTTGTTTTTTTCTTCATCTTTCTTTTCCCTGAAATGTCAGTGACAATGTAAAGAGAAGTGTCAAATGCGAAGCATGACACCTTCGCTTTTCCGACCCCTGCTCTAACACAGTAATTACATTGTGAATTTATTTACAGGTGTATTCCACATCTGCCCACACACTTTGTTATTTCTTCCAGACCTTTCTGTTTTGGTATGCCTCGCTATGCTATGTCAGGTTGTGCAGCATTGCTTGGTTACCAAAGAAGATATATTGGGTTGGGTGGGGGGGGGATGGGGGGGCAAAACCCAATACAAATTCTGTATTAAAAACTAGTATTCGACACAAGATGGACACCAAGAGAGGGTCTCTCGGGGAAGACCCCGGGGTGCATATGAGGCGTCCTTTACAGGGAGGACATTTACATTTCTCTCATGCGTTTCTGTGACAGCGACACAATTTCCTGTTCTGTCTGGAGAGGTTTGACGGTACGGTTGGACTGAAATGTAATCTCAGGCCTTCAGCACACTGCCTCCCCTGAGAATTCCAGGAAACCTTGAACTTCAGTTTGGTAATCCTTTTTTTCTGCTCTCAGGCCCACTATTTTGCCAGAAAAACAATGACCAACTAGGAAATGGACTGCTAATATCCTCTCCATTAGACTTTTCAATAACACCCTGTGTATTACTATCCTCCACCCTGGTTTCAGGTCCGAGCACGTAAAGGTAAAACATGTCTGTTTGTGTGTATGTGTGTTCGCCTGCGTGTGTGTTGTTGTTGCGTGTTTGAAGTTGTGGTAATTTCTCAGGAGACTAGGGCTTCGTGGCAAACATGGCAACATGGAGTCTCCTGTCACAGTGAGAAGTGTTTAGATACCAGATCACTCTACAGACGTGTATCACATGTTTTCAATGACATGTATGCCTGATATATGGGCAGCCAGGGACACACGTGTCGGATGGTAACTGACATGTTTCGAATTAAGTGGTAACTAACAATTTGTAAACATTCTTGGCATAAACGCAAGAACGAACTATTAATAATGCATTTATGTAGAGCATTTTGAAACAATGTTGTTCTTGTAGCAGTGAATGAATTAGGTCCATTATTTGTTTGGCATCTTCATGATGTTATGAATGATTATGCATAGATTCCAAACTGAAGACACGTTGTAGAATGTGGGTGTATAGCACAAATATACAACAGATTACTGCCAGAATGCTCCAATTCTCACAAGGAAGGCACTCTTACATGACCTTCATCAGCTTGGCTATGGTATATAACCTTACTCTCCTGGCAATGTTGGGACTGTAGGACAACATAAATCTTGATACAAGCCTTGAATTGAGGGGAGACCCTGTCTCATGCTACATGTAGATAACCCGTGTTATTAGCTACCTGATGGTCAATCAATAAAGCACCTCCTCGCTCGTGACGATGAACTAAGTCCTTCAGTAGATAGGCATCTCTCCACTCCCCTTGCAATAATTGGTAGCCTCTCAATCGGAGCTTTGTTGACAAGGGGTTTGCATATTAAAACATAGCATTCACAGTCCATCATTCTGAGGCGGAATATAAATACGATTTTTCAATATAATTAAGCTTATGGGTACTCAAAAAAAGACGGGCAAAAAATAGCCTGCCATGGACATCTTTTGAAGTCTCAGATAATTATTTTATTTATTCAAAGCATTGTAAATGGAGATGTTTATCACTCACTTCTAGGACTGGGCCAACGGTAAAGCACGGCATCGAATCCCTGACGTCCTTCTCTCTACGGAGCTGCATTATCTTACCACTGAGTACTCGTTCCCCCGTGGATGCGTTTGAAGTTCAGCACTGATGAGGATGATATTAAAACTCAAAGCACTCATCCATCTGTTTTCCTGGCTCCTCGCAATCCTCACTTTTTTCCACTTCCTTTCTCTCCTCAAATACATCATCATGTAAATACTTTATGGAAAAACAGAACTTCCTAGGTTTTCTTTCCCTCGTGCTTTTTAGTCTTAATATTAAAATCAACATTGATGTCTCTATAAACATGACAGAAGCACCATGGATCTCTCTGGCCACTCTCTGGCCCGACCTTTGTAGCCCAGACGGGGTGGGGACCCTAAAGAGCATGACCTTGACCTTAAAGGTCTGGCCTTGATGTAGGCAGAGTTTACAATGTGCCACTCTCCAGAGTTCCAGGTACAGCACACTCAAAATCTCAGATAAAGCTGTAATTTCTCTGTTTTCGCTGTCCTGTGATGGTGCTGAGGGAATTTTGATTGGGTCAATCCCACAGTTGCATCCAGCCAGTGGCAGGTTTCCCTCCAGTATTGCTACTGGATGTGAGACTGTAAGGGTGGATAAGGCTGACAGGAGGGCAGCACTGGACGGGAGGTGACTGCAGCTCTCTCTGGCCAGGCACCAGGGGATAAACCAGGCTAAGAGGAGCCGCCTGTCAGAGCCGGATCAGTGGAAAAGGCAGCCAGAGGGAGCCGCTCTGGTGCAGGTTCAGCAGCTAGCTCCTCCGGGAGGAGCCACATGGGGTCCTGCTGGAGCACGGAGGCTGAGGCTGGTAACCTCTGAAGTACCCTTGACACACACAAAACCAAAAATATGTTTCCACCAGCAAATACAGAGACATTGGGATACAGCACAGTGATGTGAACATGTACACAACCAAACACAAAAACACATCCACGCGTATCCAAACACTTCCATGAAACATTATCTATCTTTCTCCCTAGAACTGGGGGCGCAGATGGCTCAGTGGGTAGGGAGTTAGACTGGTAGTCAGAAGGTTGCCAGTTCGATTCCCGACTGAGCCAAATGTCGTTGTGTCCTTGGGCAAGACACTTTACCCAAATTGCTCCCAGGTCATTGCTGTAAATAAGAAATTGTTCTTAGTCAACTTACCTGGTTAAATAAAGGTTAAATTAAAAATTAAAAAATTAAACTGAGGCTAAATCCGACATCCAACAGTCTTGTATCTCAGCTACTCTAAGAGACTTAGTACGTAGCAGGTGGGTTTCACAGTGGAAAAAACAAATTATGTTTTCTGCTATACCTCACAACTTTTTGTCTCAGGATAAATGACAGTTGTTGCCATTGCACCACAGTTTGAGGGTAACATTTCTGTATTAAATCATGGTATTAACACGCAGCAGACAGATTCCTCATTGCATTTGGAAGGAAACGGCAACAGGCCTTTGGTAAAAAAGAGCAATTACAGCTATTAAGAAACCAAAGCATGCCAATATCCCATTATTCAACTTCCACTTCCACATTTTTCAAAGCATAAATCTTGAGCTAAAATGAAAAACATCTCCTTTTTTGCCTGGCACCAAAACTCACGAGAGACACCTCCTTAATCAAAATATTGCCTCATCATTTCTCCCATCGAGGGTTTCTTAATGATAATGTTGTTGGTTCTCGTGGTGGCTGCTGCTTAAGACGTCCCTCTCCTTTCCCGCCGACAGCCTCTTCTATCATCTGTCATTTCAGACGCATGCTTCTTTGATTCCCGGGAAAACGACGGCCGCTACATCAATCTGGCCCGCTCCTGCTTTAAGTTGTGATAGTGAATGTGAACATATCCAGCAAACATCAGGGACATTCATCTTACTGAACACCAGACAGGCCATGGCAGGTCCTCTCACACCAAAGTTTTAAATGAACTCTAGGAACTTGATTTCAGGAGGGAAAGTTTCCGTACCGTGATATGACAAGTTTAGTGTTGCAGTTGCTGTCCTATCAGATTTGTTCTCTTTACAGTGAAAAGGTGCTTATCCCAACTCCAAAATACCAAAGTCAACACTGCTGTACACTCGCACTACACATGCTGAATTTAGTATCTGTAAAAATGATGTGACTGATCTAGATTGTAAGAATAAGTATTTCTCTTTGAACTCTACGTTTGAATGGGGATTTATGTTCAGGAAGAGTCAAGGAAGGATATCAGTGTTTTTCTCCAAGGTCAAAAGGAACAGGAAGCTCTAACCGCAGTACTGTCTCCATCATTCTTATCACTGTCATACCCTTCCTCAAAAACACTAAACACATATTATTAACCAAGTAAAAACAATGTTTTAAGTGAGAAAAATGGACTGGTCTGAAGAGGAAAAATTAAGGAAATTCCCATGAGAACCACATTGTCTAATTCACCTGTGCCGTGTCTAGGTTTCCCAGCAAGCAGTGCTGACCTTCTAGCTGATGGTCTATTGTACTTGAAACAATGTGTCCGCAGGTTGATTAGAATTCAAACCTTCTCAAACAGACTGTGTGTGTATATGTCTTGACAGAGAAGAGGCTGTTTGAACCATGGCATACACAATACAGAATGGTCAAAATACATTTGTTGGGATACATTATTCTAGATCAATTGCTGTGTTATGCTACTGAACCTTATAACAATGATGGCGACAGCAATATTTAAATAGACAATTGGACAACGACAAGTTCAGCGTTCGTTTATTTATTTAATATATAAGTATATTTGTAAGAGTACTGTGTAAATGTCTTAAGCCCCCTGATCAATTATGATTTACCATCAGCGAAGCGTCTGATTGGTCACAACTTCGTTTTGCGGCCCGACAAAAATTGCAAACACACAGCCAAGGTCGTAAAGGATTATAGCATCTTCAGCGAAAAGAAGAATTTGGAGTTTTGCAACAGATAGTATGACCTCAAACGAGCTGTGATCTTAACCTAATCGAGGCTGTCTGGGATTACCTGGACATACGGGTGCAAACAAGACAGCCAAAGTCTTTAGATGAGTATCTGATGCTTTGGGAGGCTAATGGGGATCCTAATAATTCGAAAAAAAACGTGCGAGTTATCTAAGATGCTACCACATGTACATATAATTCTACGGCAATGCACCTAAGAGTATTCAATAAGTTTTAATACTAAATCTATATAAATACATCTTGCCTGCTAGACAAATTGCCATAATTGTTTTTTATACCTGCACATAGCTCAGGATGTGTTTCTGTTGAGGCTTTTTTTACAATATCCATGTGCAGGGCCAGTTCTGGCAATTTTGGCATCCTAGACTAGATTTGGGGATGGCGCCTAAAATTGCAATGTTGCCTGCTGGGTAGCTAACAGTTAACCCAGCGCCCCAACTACCACCAGTCAGGTTACAGAGATGAGTGCTGCTTGTGAGGAGGGGAGTGTGTGCTTGGGGTGTGTGCTTAATTTAATTATTTTGGTTTTTGCCGGCAAGCCGTTCATGACACATTCCCAATCCCCCTCCCCACAGAAAGAGCTGTAGAGTAGAGCGCTCGAAATGTGAGAGAGGGGCATGCTTGATTTATTTTGGTGTGCCGGCAATGATCCATACAGCAGGAATAGAGTTTGTAATTTTTGGCTGTGTGCAAATGTGCGCCCCTACGAGTCTTGGCGCCCTTGGCGAACACCATGTCCACCAGTGCCAGGAGTCGAGCCTGGTCATGTGGAACCTAACAGTTAGCTAATTTGTAAATATGGATGTCCCGGAACAAAGAAGCGCACTAAAGACAGAAGGATCAGGCAGGTTTTAGATTTACAGAAACAAATGAATAAAAATACAGTGTTAAACTTTTTATTGTATTTATGCGGTAACTTACTGGCAACACGTTGCCAGTAAGTTACTGTAACTACCCCATTACATTAACTTACTGGCAACGTGTTGCCAGTGAGTTACTGTAACTACCCCATTACAGCAACTTACTGGCAACGTTGCCAGTAAGTTACTGTAACTACCCCATTACAGCACTAAAACTGTACATGTTTTTTACAGCATGATGCCCTTACAACATTTCCATTTTACAGTATAATACCCTTACTGTAATTTAGTTTTACAGTATAATACCCTTACTGTAATTTTCTTTTACAGTATATTACCTTTACTGTAATTTAGTTTTAGAGTATAATACCCTTACTGTAATTTAGTTTTACAGTATAACAACCGTACACTAATTGTACTGTAATTATAATTTGCCAAATTGTACTGTATTTGTCTTACTGTATTACTTTTACTGTAATTGTGGTTCACAGTATATTACACTATTTGGCATGGCAGTACAACCTATTTTTAATTATTTTACATAAATGCTATTACATTTAGCGATTATAAAATGATTGACCGTAGTCCATGTACAAATAGAAAACATTTTTATTGTCATATTATACAGGTACAAATACCAGGACCAAGATATTTTTGTCTGAAAGTGAAAATAAGCCAGACATTTTACATACAAGCGTTACTACAACCATGTTTAAGTACGCGCCAAACACTGGGCAGTATTCAGAGGAGAATACATGTCTGAACAATGCAGTTAGCATTTGAATTGACTCAAAGGAAACAAAATGTACAGTTTTTTAAATCCCCAGATGCAACTGCAGAACACTGAATAACCTAGCCAAAACACCTGTGGTGGGGTTGTTTAAGGAGGAAACAGTCTGTTTAGAAGCATTTGTGAATGACGATGGAGGGGCCAGACCCATGGTACTCCTGCTTGCTGATCCACATCTGCTGGGAGGTGGTGAGAGATGCTAGGATGGAGCCTCCAATCCAGATAAAGAATTTATGAACTGGTGGGGCGGTCCGTACTGGACTGTATGAGAAGCAGAGAAATTGTGATGAGTTTATCTCATCTAAACTGTTAACAGACTTACAACTTGTGCAAAAAAACATAGAATATGACAATATAAAAATAACAAAACAGTCTCCAGTAGTAGTAGTTTTAGAAAGCAGAGGTCATTTCAGCCAAAATGCAGCAACATCAAGCTCAAAAAGTAGCAGTTACTGACCTTAAACTTCAAGAATATGGGTTACGTTTTAATTTAGCCAAAGTTATAATGGTGGACTGACAAGTGAAAAATATGTCCCGAACAGCACGTTTAAATCGAGTTGTGATCGCTAATCCTCACCATGGGGACAATGTTATGTTGGCGCGAGACAAACGAAACAAGTTAACAGCTTACTCTTAACTAGCTATGACACATGTCTGTAACCTAACTTTGCCTCTAGGCAGGGTTGCCAGGTCAAACATAAAATTCTAGCCCAATGACTACTCAAAAACAGCCCAAAATGCCTTAAAACTAGCCCAATTTGTTTACTTTGCCACGGAGTAAAAAAATCCAATACTTTTTTTCACAATGTACATATAAATGTGATTTTTTTTACCCTATTCTCTTAATTTAATATACTGTCATTGACGACTCTCCCTCTCTTTAATACACACCATGCAATAGCTCCTCTCATACCTGGCACAGGCTGCACCATACAGCCTAGGTCACATTTATTTATTTAAAGGAAAATGCTGCAGATGTGGTTGTTTAAAAATAGCCCAAAAAACCGCAACCCGCGACCAATATATTTTCTACCGCCAAATTGATTTAAAAATAGCCCAATTTGGC
>JACXGM010040495.1:0-10303 GCA_016801145.1 Umbra pygmaea
GGCGACAAAAAGAAACGTCCCGTGTCTTCAAATTAAATTACAAATTTCTCTGGATTTGAAAGTTGGTGGAAACATTTAGGATAATGTAAGTACACAACTAAGAAATATATATAATATATGTATAGTGATGTTTTCTTTCAATGCAAAGTATGTATTTTGTTATTGTTTTGATTGATATTACATATTGTACCTTTAAGAGAGCAGCTGCTAAAATGCCATTACAAAGCAGCAAACAGGTATTTGAAGCTGCTGGTGCATCTGGATTCCTGTGAACCTCAAGGTGTAGGTCAGTTGTGCACAAACCTACTATTCGGCCACCCCTAACCAATGCTCACAAGCAGAAATGGTTGCAGTGGGCTCAGAAATACATGAAGACCAAATTTGTCTGAGTGCTGTGCAACCCTGGATGGTCCAGATGGATGGAGTAGTGGATGGTTGGTGAATGGCCACCATGTCTCAATAAGGCTGCGATGTAAGCAAGGAGGTGGCGGAGTCATGTTTTGGGCCAGAATCATGTGGAGAGAGCTGGTATGCCCCTTTAGGGTCCCTGAAGGTGTTAAAATGACCTCAGCAAAGTATATTCTTACTGACCACTTTCTTCCAAGGTACAATATCATCTTCAATGGTGACAATGCACCATTCTCATGCACCAATCTCATACTGCAAAGAATACCTCTGTATCATTCAGGCATGCAAACAGGTTAGGGGAAAGAAAGGTGAGAAGGATATGGCGAACCCCCGACCCTCTAGGGGCATGCTCCCCCGGAAGAATATTTACAGTGCCTTTAAAAAGAAAAAAAAATTAAGAAACTAGATCAATGTAGAATCTGTGCTGTTGTAAACAATGTAATGTTCTTTTAACCATAGCCATTATTTGTATTATTTTATACATCATAAAACCTATTAAACAAACAGGATTACCTGTGTTGAACAGGCCCGTATTAAGACTTTACGGAGCCCCTGGGCACCTGTGGCTCAAGTTCCCCCCACGCCACCCCAGCCCACTGCATCAAACCTACGTAAAAGTTATTTTTATACAAATGTAGATTTCACTGACAGCACTGCGAAGAAACATACAGTTAACAAAGCTTTCCAAAATGTAAATAGCTAACAAACAGTGATAATGGCTATCACAAACATTCAGTGGAGTTGCATGAGGAAAACCCACAGCCCCTTCTGTAACAGGTTTACAGTACTATTCCTAAATATCTCTTTTACCACTCACCTCCACATCCACTCTACTGTCCCTCACATCCCTCTGACCATCACCTGTCTGTGGCTCAGACACAATCTGTTGAATTGAAATAGGTCAAATAAGACTGTCACTGTCAGACACTGTGGACAATAACTACCACTAGCAGTTCAGATGTATTCAAGCTTGTTGGTCTAATGTAAGAGCACATAGAAAGTGCACTGACCTGTATTTTGGAAAATGATAATATTAATGGACTTAATGCAAGATACCTAAATGACAAGAACAACAGATTGTAGCTCAGAATTGTATAAACAGTTGTCTTAATCTATACTATCCATTTTATCACTCACCTCAGGATCCAGATTCGAGCTCAGACACACTCAGAATTAGTCAAATAATTCAGTCATTCATGTAGTAAAGAATATGTACTGATGTATCTTACAGTTCAGTTTAATGATTCATAATGACTGCAGAAATGTGTCTTTAGGCAAATAAATGTTTATTTCTTTCTCCCTCTTAATGATGATAACATTAGAGCTAGCCATTGCAAATGGATGACAATTATATGAGAAAGAACAAATGAATGAAGCTAAAACAATCTAATATCGCACTAGTTACTGCCAGGTTAACTAGTAGAAAGACCTGTAGCTACTGGTTTAATCTGGTTTAAATGAAAGTTCTCATTACTGGCTAAAGTATAGATAACTAGCTAGCCAGCTGATATTTACCATCCATATCAATCGTCTTCTTCTGCGCTGAAGTCATATCGAGGCTACTATTGTGTATAGGGTAAAGTATAAAATGGATTTTTGAAAAGATTGGCTTTTTCTAAAGAAGGCGAGTGGAATGGATTCACAGCGCAGGCACGGTCAGTCAATCACCGTCACTGAGACAGTTTGTGGGACGTCAAGTAGATAACATGAGTCCGGTGCTTAAAGAAACATTGGTTGCTGGTGCCCCTCACAAGTTGAGTTGCCCAGTTGCCCATATGGATAATCTGCAAATTGTGTAACTAGCCTAATTTATTTTCTATAAGTCAAAAGCCTCAAATGTTTTTATATTCCCAAATCATTCTCCGACTGCTTTTTTTCTTAGCTGCTCTTTTTTCTGCTCATGACACGACACATGTTACTATATCAATGAGGACTGGCGGGTTAAATCGGCCATCCTACACACGTAGTAGCTAGAATGTCAGACACAGTTCAAAACCTTGCTGTGGGTGATAGGAGACGGGCGCAGACACACACCGCTTACAGCTGGTGTTACCAAGTATGGAAAATCTTGGCTGCACGGCACTGGTCCCAGTTCGTGGCCGTCCGCGGGCACTCTGAGTGACAGTCTGAACTTCTAGATGGGTTAACTGTATTTGTTGCCTGCCTGTTGGTTAACGGCTAGTGTTCGGTTAACGAAGGTTGGCTATTGGTCAGAAAAAGGAAAAAAAACCCTGCATCCCTAAAGACAATAACACTTTCAGACATATTTTGCAGACTATGAAAAAACCTCTCCCCACTCTGCCTGTGATTGGCTGTGAGGTTTAGGCATTATGAGTGACGATTAGTTCCAGAGCCAGTTGTAAAGTTGTGAAGCACGGGTAAAATGCTGTGTTGGCCATGGCCACGACACCCCCCTCCCCCCATAAATATATTCTCATCAGATCTGCACGAATCACGTAGATGACCCATTTCGATTTCAAAAAGGTGAATTTCACTGAAAGGTGAAGAGTTTGCATGCCTGTTCATTGGCTGCTATGGGCATAAAAGGAGAGAAACTCATGGTGTGGCCCCCATCCTCCCCTGATCTCAACTGTTTTGAGAACCTTTGGCGCATCCTCAAGCAAAGGATCTATGAGGGTGGGAGGCAGTTTGCATCAAAACAGCAGCTCTGGGAGGCTATTCTGACATCCTGCAAAGAAATTCAAGCAGAAACTGTCCATAAACTTACAAGTTCAATGAATGCAAGAATTGTGAAGGTAAAATCAAAGAAGGGGTCCTATGTTAACATGTAACTTGCCCTGTTAAGATGTTTTAGATTGAAATAGCTTTTGATTTCAGTAAATATGACCTAATGGTGCAAATTCAACAAATGACCATTTTCAGTTCTTTACAACCTATAAAATGTTTTGAAACTCTGTTGTGCTTAACAATTAGGAACACTGCATTTTGAGTTTGTTATTTTTGAAAAAAATTATGTTTTCATTGGGTGGTTTGTTCAATGAAATTCGACTTATACCCTAACTGTTGCTGACTTATTATACTGACTGTCATTTGCATCGACTATTTAGGAAAATCAGTGTAATATATAATTAGCATAATAATATAATTAGCATAATAATATAATTAGCATAATAATATAATTAGCATAATAATTTGGAATGCTGAGTAATAGTGGAATGATGGTGGGATAACCGCAGCCTGCTATTGGGTAAAGCTCATGATGCCATTGACATTCACACGGTAGTGGAAGCAAAATCGCCCATAAAATATAAAACCTGAAAATCATCACATTCCAGGTTATAAAAGACAGTCTCCACTGTTATAAATGGCTAAAGAGCTCTATATTAATGTCATACTTACAGGGGCGTAAGTATATGATAAATATACCCCACCAATATGATAAATCATACATTATTTAAATTACAGGGCCCCCCTCCCTATCAGGGCCCTTTGAATCCTCATAACCTTTCACCCCTTTACCATGGCCCTGCATTGTGCAAATGTAACCCCCTAGAGCTTGTTTATATTTTAATTACTTTTACCTTTTTGTTCTATACCCTGCCCTATTTCAAACATACTCTCAAAATATCTGCTAAATGAATTAAATGTATATGTAATTTCAACCTAGAAAGAACAAAGTGCTAACATTGAACTGTCAACGTGACACAGAAAATCAGAAGGAAGTTTAGTGGTTACCCTAGTCATGTAGTATGCTTCTAGTTTGTTTTAAAACACTGCAGAAAAATGGCATCAATGTCATGTGTGTGTTTGTGCTTGTGCACATTTGTGTGTGTGTGTTGTGGGCAACATTGCTTATCTCCCTGTGATGGACCTGTAACCACAGTGCTAGCACACCTGACCTGGCTGCCTGTGGAAAGCCCCTTAGAGAAGGCGCTCTCACCGTTTCCTCCGTGCTGTCCGTCTCTGCGAACTTTCATCTGTCGTTTTGTCACCTTTTCACGTTTCCTCCCCCTCTTCTTCCTTTTCATCTTCCTGCTCCCCACATGACACCCCTTCCCCACCGGCCTAATCCTGCGTACGCACGTGTGTGTTAGACAATAGTTCAAATGTTTTGATTTGATATACAGTATCTCACAAAGTGAGTACACCCCTCACATTTTTGTAAATATTGGATTATAACTTTTCATGTGACAGCACTGAAGAAATGAAAATGTGCTACAATGTGAAGTAGTGAGTGTACAGCTTGTATAACAGTGTAAATTTGCTGTCCCCTCAAAATAACTCAACACACAGCCATTAAGGTCTAAACCGCTGGCAACAAAAGTGATTTGGTTTGTAAAAGTTTTGGTGTGTTAAAGAACTTTCTGAGGATCTGAAAAAAAAAAATTGTTGCTCTACATAAAGATGGCCTGGGCTATAAGAAGATAGCCAAGACCCTGAAACTGAGCTGCAGCACGGTGGCCAAGACCATGCAGCGGTTTAACAGGACAGGTTCCACTCAGAACAGGCCTCGCCATGGTCGACCAAAGAAGCTGAGTGCACATGCTCAGTGTCATATCCAGAGGTTGTCTTTGGGAAATAGACGTATGAGTGCTTCCAGCATTGCTGCAGAGGTTGAAGGGGTGGGGGGTCAGCCTCTCAGTGCTCAGACCATACGCCGCACACTGCATCAAATTGGTCTGCATGTCTGTTGTCCCAGAAGGAAGCCTCTTCTAAAGATGATGCACAGAAAAGCCTGCAAACAGTTTGCTGAAGACAAGCTGACTAAGGACATGGATTACTGGAACCATGTCCTGTGGTCTGATGAGACCAAGATAAACTTATTTGGTTCAGATGGTTTCAAGCATGTGTGGCTGCAACCAGGTGAGGAGTACAAAGACAAGTGTGTCTCGGCTACAGTCAAGCATGGTGGTGGGAGTGTCATGGTATGGGCCTGCATGAGTGCTGCCAGAGCTACAGTTCATTGAGGGAACCATGAATGCCAAAATGTACTGTGACATAATGAAGAAGAACATGATCCCCTCCCTTCGGAGAGTGGGCCGCAGGGCAGTATTCTAACATGATAATGATCCCAAACACACCTCCAAAATGAGCACTGCCATGCTGAAGAAGCTGAGGGTAAAGGTGATGGACTGGCCAAGCATGTCTCCAGACCTAAACCCTATTGAGCATCTGTGGGGGATCCTCAAGCAGAAGGCGGAGGAGCACAAGGCCTCTAACATCCACCAGCTCTGTGATGTCATCATGAAGGAGTGGAAGAGGACTCTACTGGCAACCTGTGAAGCTCTGGTGAACTCCATGCCCAAGAGGGTTAAGGCAGTGCTGGAAAATAAAGGTGGCCACACAAAATATTGACACTGGGCCCAATTTGGAGATTTTCACTTAGCAGTGTACTCACTTTTGTTGCCAGCGGTTTAGACCTTAATGGCTGTGTGTTGATTTTTTTTATTTTATTTACACGGTTATACAAGTTGTACACTCACTACTTTACATTGTAGCAAAGTGTCATTTCTTCAGTGTTGTCAAATGAAAAGTAATAATGAAATATTTACAGAAATGTACAGAGGGTACTTTTGTGAGATAGTGTACCGGTAGATGCTCACAAAGGTTTCTTTACAGCGTATTCTCTAGCTAATAACCACATTTGGGCTTACTGAACCCACCACAAGGAGTCACTGGAGGACAACTAGTAGAGGCAGTCCTGCAGCCTAATGTTTATCCTATTAACACCCATTACTAAATTCTCACGCCGTCAATCTTTACAGCCAGGAGAGAGCGACTCTGTGCTTTGGTGAAACAGCACTGTATCAGGTTAAGTTCACTGCTAGAAGTTATGTTTGCTAATTTTTGTAATAATTTTTTTGGGCCAATCTACTTGAATTCCTTTTTTTTGCATCATGGGCCAGGATGCTGACTTACTGAAAGGCACCCGACCACCACCGCTGATCAAGCTATGCTGCACCTCCAGCCTGTTTGTTTTTTAACCCTGATCGCAGGGTAAAAATGCAGAACCTGGTGGTTCTTCTTTACCCAAGTATTGGATAGCCAACTTTGCGGCATCAGATGGCTTAATGGTTAGGTAGTCAAACTTGTAGTTCGGAAGGTTACCGGTTTGATTCCTCTGTGTGCCAAATTATGTTGTCCTTGAGCAAGGCACTTCAAGTTGCTCCATGGGGATTTCTCCCTGTACTTAATGAGTCGCTCTGGATAGGAGTGTCTGCTAAATTACAAAAAGTACAAGATTTAAATGACAGGGAGTTTGACTTCTTTCAGCAGGCTTTATTTTAGTTGGCTGCTTCTGTGCAGAATGTGGAAATATACACACTACACATACTCGGTGACCCGGATAAGTCATGCACAGATTGGTTGGTGAGGGGTTGGGGTTAGGCTCCGTCAAGGCCATGTACTAAAACTGTGGTTCCAAACCATGGTTACAAGAACCTCTGGGTGTATGTGGCCAATCCCCTTGAGGAAGAGTCATGAGCCATCCGGCATACCGGTGAATTAAGTGATACTTCTGGCAGAACAAATTTCAGTTGGTGGCACAAAACTGGAAAGGGTTGATAGCCATTGGCCAAAACATACCCTGTCCCTCTGTTCGCTCTGTCAGAAGCAGAGTGCACGTGTAGACATGCACATGCACACAATAGGAGGAAACGCTACTCTCTATCATTCAATACATTTCTCAGTAGCAGCAACTCTCGAGTATTTCAGTGAAACTGTGTTTGTTATTCCAGGAACAGGGTCAGAGGTCAGACTGATCTACATCTTGATGGTGTTACTACTTCAGTGGAAATGCTGTTGTCTTTATTTTGAGATAGCGTTTTAAAGGCTAGCAGGTATTATTAATGTTAAATTAGAAGATTATTCACACATTCAAAAAGAAAGTTAATCTGTGGGTTTAGAGTGCATGCATTATATTTTGTTCAAAGAACAACTCAGCAGCGAATTCAGTTTATATAGGACAGACGAAGGCTGGGGGAATGACAGTGAGAAGTCTTTCGGATACTTTTTGAAAGTTTCAGATGTTTGGCATCTCGCTTTCTATTGGCCACTGTCACGCTTGTGTCCCTGACACACATTGACTGACAATGTAACTGAAATGTTTCCTAGAAACCTCTCATTTCTCAGTTTTACCTTAGTGCCACTGTCCCCACATCCTTGCTGATGTCATATCTAGCTAGATCTGGTTCAGACAGCATTATCACAGTTATCTTCACCGGGTCCTCCAGAGACCGCTCAGAACTGCAAACAGCAGTCTTTCCTGTGACACATATTGGTTACACTGCAAGGGTTGTTTGACCCTTATGATCCGTTTCTTTATGAAGAAAGCAGTAAAAACATCTAAGGAGACTTGGGCTGAATAGAACTGTTTGTATTTTTATCGGAGCGTTTTTTAGAATGATTTCTAAAAATATTTAAAGGAACAAAGATCAATAATAATATCATTGGTGATATTTCTCGGCCTGGTCCTGAGGGGTTAGCTTTAAGTTTAGACTGCACAGGTTAGAGTAAGTGCAAAGTGTTTGAGGTTAGGTTTAGGGGGTAGGGAACATGGATTTCTGGAAAAAATAAATATGTGTGTTAGTGATGGCGTAGAAAAGGGACTGAGGGAAACATTCGGAATGTCTCAAGCAGAGGTCCTGATGATGTTGCCGAAAACACAGGGTCAGCGGAATGTTTGAGCAAAGCATGCTGGGAGTCCTGCCCCGGGTGGATAGTGACAGCCACGTTGACCCTCTTAGGGACAGCGGAATGTTGGGGGGGTTGCCATGGAGATGGTCTGAGAATAGGAAACTTGAGGCGCTTGGGGACTTAAACATCCTGTGTCCTCGACTGTGGTTATGGGTGGGTGGCTGGTGTCAAAAACCCATGTACAGTAGACCTACAGCGGACACAAACACTTATTTCTGTTGTCATGTCATTTGTTATTTGTAATTTGCACGTGGATACAGTTTGAAAGTTTACCTGGTGCATATCATTTACATATTTGTTATTGTTAGTCAAGAGAAAGTAGGAAAGATTACAGATTAATTCATTACACCACCCCAGGTCAAACTGCTCGCTAACCCAAATATCTAGTCAGCCATTCACTTGGCAGTCAATGCATTTAGGCATGTAGACAAGGTCAAGACAATCTGTTCAAACCAAGCATCAGAATGGGAAAGAAAGGTAATTTAAGTGACTTTGAACGTGGCATGGTTGTTGGTGCCAGACGGGCTGGTTTGAGTATTTCAGAAAGTGCAGATCCACTGGGACTTTCCCGCACAACCATTTCTAGGCTTTACAGAGTATGGTCTGAAAAAATATCCATTGAGTGGCAGTTCTCTGTGTGTCTTGTTAATGGCAGAGGTCAGAGGAGAATGACCAGACTGGTTCGAGCTGATAGAAAGGCACCAGTAACTCAACTAACCACTTGTTACAACCAAGGTATGCAGAAGAGCATCTCTAAATGCACAACATATTTACCCTTGAAGCAGATGGGCTACAGCAGATGTGGGTAGAGTAGCCAAAATCTGTACTCAAGTAAAAGTACAAGTACTTATGGAAATATTTGCTCGAGGAAAAGTAAAAAGTAGCAAACGTAAAAGTTACTTGAGTAAGAGTAAGAAAGTATTCGATGAAAAAACTACTCAAGTAGTTAGTTACTAGTTACTTTCGATCTGATTGATAAGAAACAAAAACCCTGAATTTCAGACTACTTGGAGAGCTTTCACATAACTGTCCTTGAAAGTTTCATTGTTCTGCTTACGATCTTTGTTTTCAGGTCATTTGAGAGTTGTTTTGAGGCCCCCAAGTTGCCACTGTTCAGAGAGTTAAAGAGAACAATTTGCAATTGGCCACCTTAAATGATTGGATGCACCCAAATTTATGCACCTGTCTACTTTCGTTTTGATGCATATTGCACATTTTTTGTTAATCCAATGAACCTCATTTCACTACCAAAACATGTCTGTGTTTTAGATGAAAATGAAATGGCTGTTCCAAACACTCAATTATTTACAAATGAAAATCATGGAAATTGTCAGGGGTGCCTAAAATCTTGCATACAACGGTATATATATGTATATATATATAAAGAGTTCATTTGCAAAAAATAAACATTTTTATCAAGATCCTATGTTTAGGTTCAGTAAATGAACTTCTATATCATTAATGAATAGTGTGCTGGACTAACCAGAGCTCTTCCTTTTAAAACATACTTTATTCCTATATTTTTAAGTATATGCATTCTTTAGGTATGAGTAAAATAGAATCCCGTTTTTGTTTGTATGTACAGGTCTTTTTCAAGAAATTAGCATATTGTGATAAAGTTCATTATTTCAAAGTCAAAGTCAAAGTTGTTTATTTGTCATATGCATCGAATGACATCACATCATCCTATGCAGTGAAATTCTTGTGACATGGCTCGACACATCTACACAGTGGGCTTACATTATCATACCATAATGTAATGATAAAAATTAAACTTTCATATATTTTAGATTCATTGCACACCAACTGAAATATTTCAGGTCATTTATTGTTTTAATACTGATGATTTTGGCATACAGCTCATGAAAACCCAAAATTCCTATGTCAAAGAATTAGCATATTTCATCTGACCAATAAAAGAAGTGTTTGTAATACAAAAAAAATAAAAAAAGTCAACCTTCAAATAATTATGTTCAGTTATGCACTCAATACTTGGTCGGGAATCCTTTTGCAGAAATGACTGCTTCAATGCGGCGTGGCATTCTGAACAAATAGGCTGTTCCCAGAGTGCTGTATCAAGGCACCTCAGTGGGAAGTCTGTGGGAAGGAAAAAGTGTGGCAAAAAACGCTGCACAACGACAAGAGGTGACCGGACCCTGAGGAAGATTGTGGAGAAGGACCGATTCCAGACCTTGGATGACCTGCGGAAGCAGTGGACTGAGTCTGGAGTACAAACATC
>JACXGM010040496.1:0-10303 GCA_016801145.1 Umbra pygmaea
GCATTTTGGCATTTCCTTCTCCCCAGTCTTCCTCCAGACTCTGGCACCTTGATTTCCGAATGACATGCGAAATTTGTTGTTGTTTTGTTGTGCTGCTTCTCTGTAGCCCAGGTCAGGCGCTTCTGCCGCTGTTTCTGGTTCAAAAGTGGCTTGACCTGGGGAATGTGGCACCTGTAGCCCATTTCCTGCACACGCCTGTACACGGTGGCTCTGGATGTTTGTACACCAGACTCAGTCCATTGCTTCCGCAGGTCATCCAAGGTCTGGAATCGGTCCTTCTCCACAATCTTCCTCAGGGTCCGGTCACCTCTTGTCGTTGTGCAGCGTTTTTTGCCACACTTTTTCCTTCCCACAGACTTCCCACTGAGGTGCCTTGATACAGCACTCTGGGAACAGCCTATTTATTCAGAAATGTCTTTCTGTGTCTTACCCTCTTGCTTGAGAGTGTCAATGATAGCCTTCTGGACAGCAGTCAGGTCGGCAGTCTTACCCATGATTGCGGTTTTGAGTAATGAAACAGGCTGGGAGTTTTTAAAACCCTCAGGAATCTTTTGCAGGTGTTTAGAGTTAATTAGTTGATTCAGATGATTAGGTTAATAGCTCGTTTAGAGACCCTTTTCATGATATGCTAATTCTTTGAGTTTTCATGAGCTGTATGCCAAAATCATCAGTATTAAAACAATAAATGACCTGAAATATTTCAGTTGGTGTGCAATGAATCTAAAATATATGAAAGTTTAATTTTTATCATTACATTATGTAAAATAATGAACTTTATCACAATATGCTAATTTCTTGAGAAGGACCTGTATATGCTATGCAACATAAATGCGATTGTTTGCTTGGCCATCCCCTTTGTTTTAGTATCTCTGTTTTCACACAGGAAACAAACATCTTGATATTTTTCAAGTTCGGCATGATTCTTTTTAATGCCTAATTGCATATACTTGTCAAAATGCTTCAAGTGCTGATACTGCGGTTTTGTTATTGTGAGGATAATTTTGGTTGCTAAATTAATATAACTACTATAATGTACACTACATGAAATCCATGATACATATATACATATTTTAGTATACACCTCTGGAATAAAATAAAAGATCACTTCAAAAGCAAAAGTAGGCTATGTATGGTTTCACTACTAATACATGTGTTTTTTTTAAATGAAAATGTTTGTATTATTCTATTAACTACTGAATATCTCCCTAATTCTAAATTCTAATATCGTCATTCAGAGCATTTCTTTGGAGACATGGTACAATTATATTTGTATAATAAAAATAATGCATCTTGGCATGCTCTCCATCAGTCTTTTACATTGATGTTGGGTGACTTTATGCCACTCCTGATGCAAAACTTTGCCTTGTTTGATGGCTTGTGACCATCCATCTTCCTCTTGATCACATTCCAGACTTATTCACGAGAGTTAATTTACGAAAGATCTGCTGTGGTCTCTTAACTTTTTGAGAGCTGTATGTATATAATAGGAATGTGCCATTTTGGAAAGCATCTGTATCTGTTGGCTGGGCCCTGGAGACCTACAGTACCTAATCACCAACTCACGAGCACTATTGCAGTTTTAGAACATCAGGAATTATTTTGTAATTTGCATTTTGGCTCGTTGCAAATCATTGATCTGAACAGGCCTTAGATGAATAGAATGAATGAATGTCTTGAATAAATGAAGGAATATTTAATTGCAATTTAGTAAATATTGTGTTTATAACTTGAATTTATTTATACATTTCATCTCAATATGTTGAGTCTCCTACATTGTTTAACTTCTCAGCACACCTGCTATTTATTTTGTGTCTACAATAGTAAAAATAAATTGTGTTATTTGCCCTGGCACTATTTAATTTTTAAGTTTCATCTTGCCTTTTTTCCTTCACAAATGCAAAACCTTAATTGTGAAGCATAAAGCAGCAGTCTTTACCATTTATACATATTTTAAAACATCAACTTGTTTCTTGGTGCTTGTTTGATGCCTTTCTTTCCATTTTCAATCTCACTCATCCGCTTTGTAACACGAGCGATTGGATTGTGGCTACCAGTTTTTTTTATTACTTGCAGATGATTTTCGGATGGGAAACACGAGATTCATTTAGGTCAAGTATATAAAACAAACTGTCGAAATTCAGTGGCTTTCCAACCATCCAGTTCACTCAAACCCCTGGGCTGCCTTGCAAACTCACTTAGCATGGATCCATTCAGCTTGTTTAGTTTTTCTGAGATCTCGTCTTTTTGTCTTGCAGATAGCCAGCACACATTCTGACCCCGAGACAAAAAACTAGAACACGTTTTACTACTCCTAAACAAATCAAATGCATGTAGTCTGACACAAAAGAGCTCACACAAGATATGCCTGCATCTATAAGTGGGGTTTTTATAGTCTGGTGATCTTTATACAGTACTTGACTGAACTCTTCGTCTATTCTTGCTCAAGACTGTTAAAAACAACTCTACCTTCCCACGAGCCTTTGGCCAAACACCTTTCACAGCTGAATTACCCATTGTTTTTTTATGCACTTTAAAAATGATCTTGCTGGTGCATCACATATAAATGCCTTAAGGCTGATAGCATAAACTTTATCTTCATACTCCATCCCAATAGTTTTGAGATGCTGAAACTCTTCCGAAAAAGACTTTAACAAAATCATCCAAAAGACTTGGCTTCGCTTTACCACAGAAAAGTGCAACAATGAAAAGATCAAATTTGTAAAACAGTGTCAATATGGGTCAAAATTGAACACTGTTTGATTTAAAAAGTGGTATGCCATCAATATTCACACACCACTCAACAAGGTTTTGTGAAAAGGATTGGCACTGTGCAATCTTTAGTCTAATGCCTTGTTCTAAACCATAATAAATGTACTGCCCATTACATCCAGAAAGACATTCAATGGTTTGTGGGGTTGCAAGGAGGGTGCGTGCATCCTTTGGCAGCTGGTGGCCATGTCTATGTAGGATGCCTAGTAGCTCATTCAATGATGTTTGAGTGGTTGAATTACTTGTTGACCAAATCCTTAAATCACAGCTAAGATCTGGTGTATCATTATCACTGTCAGGGTGTAAACTCAGGATTTCAGGCTCAGTGTCAGAGGACTCTACATGCTCAGTGTATCCATAATCAGATGCGTTATCTTGTACAAGTTCTTGAAGTCCATCACTATCACTTCTATCACTTGGTACTGCATGAATATCAAGGTTGTCATCCAACATTAACTTTTGCTTTTCTTTTTCTCCAACGTCTTAAGTATGTCATATCTGCAACAGTAATATCTAATTATTATAAATATTAACATTAATAATTGTATGTTGACATTATAGATTTTTAATGACTGAAAATTGAAACTAACCATGTTTACTTAGCCGTACAGCAACATTGTGTCAGGTAGGCAAGCTAGCTGAGGTAACCAGGCAAAGTTTAGAAATAGCCTAAACAAAATGTCTGAGTTTGTTTTGAAATGAATTAATCTGGCTACCTACCATGAAGTAACATAACTGAAAAATAATCACAAACAGTTTAAAATAATTATTTAACTTAATGGCTTATTATTAGACACATTTTGGGAATTTCACACAGATAGCTAGCTAACTGTCCGACATTGGTCTGGTGTGTTTGGACACGTGGTAGCTAGCCGCATAATGTCTTAGCTAGCTAGCTACATTCACGTTTACAATAAAAAGCATCAGGTTTGGTTGAAATAAGGTAAACATCTATAACGTTACACTTATTTTTTCATCATATCTTTATTTTTTCATACCTACTTAGTTTACACATCTACTTACAAAGCTTTCTCTTTCTGGCGTGAAGAGTAGTGGCTTGATGGGTGGAAAAATATAGATTTGTGCGCTTCCTCTGCTGCATGTTCACACGCGTGACTCTGCATTGCTTCTTCTTTCGGTTTTATGACGGTTGGCAACTAACTTTAATTCTGCATTACCGCCACCAGCTGGACTGGGGTGTGGTAATTCTTTCCAAGTATAAATCTCATTGCTTCGCACGCCTCATAATTACAGTTTCAATGTATTGTTTTTGACGAACATTGACGGAATATGTAAAACTCTTAAAATTTATTTGAGGTAATCATTAACTTGGTTTGGTAGTTTGTATTTTACCATGTATAACAGGCTTCACTGTCTATCAGCTAGACTAGATCATCAGTTGAAATCACGTACTCAAACAATCCGGCTAAAACTACTTAGTTGTAATCACATCGTAAACCAGTCCAAGGCAGACCGACTTATTTTCAACCATATATCCACGTTGAAAGACAGTAATTGTTTACTAGGCAAGGTCTTTTCAAGTTTGGGCAGAAGTAAAGTAAAATCCCCTGAGAACTTGACAGTTGGAATCCAGTAGCACAGTTGACAAACAACGATGTAGTGCAGTAGAAGATTGATCCCTTTGCTGAAGACTGACATTGTGCCACCTGAAACCCACCACAGTGCCCTTGATAACAAAAGAGCTGCATCAAGTCTAGAAGATGTAACAGCTTCAGTGAGTCCAGAGTGTCGATGTAAAGAGTTGATGAACAGCAAGGGTATTAAAGAGGCACCAGGAATCCAATAAGTTCATCTGATTCAAAAAAATTCAAGTGTTGAAGAGAGAGAAGAAATTATGAAAATTAAGATGTCGGTCAAAGCTTTCAGCAAAATACTGGAGCAGCTAAAGAAAGACAGAACAGTTGCAAAGATCTCCTTCAATAAGCAAGCTAACTATCTCTGTCAGAGAGCAGGTGATTTAACAGAGACAGAACTCAGACAAGAATTTGTGAAACTCTCTGCCAATTCAAGGAATATCATTAACGTCAATGATGATTACAGGACTTAGTTAGCAGAACTTATAGGCAATGAAGATGGTGAAGATGCTGAGCTTAATACAGAGCAAGGATACAAGCCTTAAAGAATCTGCCAGTGAATGTGAGCAAAAGTTCAAAGATGTAAAGCAGATTGTTCAAACCAACCTCTGGAACAGATATGGATCGGACAAGAGGCTGCATTTGAAGAAGCAAAAAAGGCACTAGGCATGCATGTGGAATACCTGTGGAAAGCAGTAATTGTGAAGGATTTGAAATCTACCTTACTGTACTGGAAAAGTTAATTAAAGAATTTATATTTGTAGCCTGGGAGTGATGGATTGGAGGTAAGCCTGTAGCAGAGGTAAGTGACTTTCGGAAGCGGAGACTAAGAGTGGCTTACAATGAGCTTTACATGCCCACATGGAAAGAACCTATATAAACATATATGTTTCAATATAGGTTTTGATATAGGTATTGAATATATGTGACATATATGAAATTGGCCGTTTTCCTATATTATATGTACATATATGCACATATATGCACATATATGTACATATATGTACACATATATGTGTACCTATATAGGTACATACATGTTCACCTGTATGTTCACCTATATGTTCACCTATATGTTCACCTACACTGCATTAGGTCGCGGGACGTCCTCCGGGGCCAAATTTGGCCTCTCCGGGGCCGTCCCCTGGCCCTAATCGCAAGCCTAAGCGTTGGCCCCGCGGCCAAATCTGGCCCCTGTTTAGCCCCTCGTGGGGGACCTTTGGCCGGCCATTTTGTTGGGTTTCTCTGCACGGATGTAGTCTAGCCCGAACTGAGAGCAAGGATATGTGGTCATTTGCCCAAGAAAATGCACCCTGGGCGGATAGCGGGCTCCCAGAAACGCTCCGGAAGCCAGTCTTGACTTAAAAAAATAACAGGTTTTTCGGTTTGGCCTACTTTGGCCTCTGTTTATCCCAATCTGGGCGACCTTTGGCCCGCCATTTTGGTGGGTCTTTCTGCATGGATGTAGTCTACCTGGAACAATAGTCAGGCGTGAATGGTCGTTTTCCCCAGGAAATGTACCAGGGGCGGATGGAAGGCTCCCAGAAACAGTCCGGAGAACAGAGTTGATCAGTCTTGAGAAAAAACCGGTGAGAGATGTAATAGATTCCGGGGGCCCAAACAGGAAGTGAATGTCACACAGCAATGGTTCAAATATGTCCGTCATTGGGACACCCTGGAGGATCTCTGTGCAAAATTTCAGCCTCCTGGGATAAGTGGTTCCTGGGTTAGGGCCTGATAAATACCCCAAAATGAGCCTGCCCAATGTGAAGGTCTCCCCCCGGTGAAGCTTTTGGTCAATAAGTCAGCAACGCAAGATCTCACAGATATGGTTCAAGTATCTCTAGACTCAGTAGAGTGTGTAGAACATGCGTGTGAAGATTGATGGTCGTGGGAGAGAACTTCCTGTTTTCATACCCAGAAATCTATTACAGGCATTCTGAAAGGCCTAATTTCCGATGGAGTTTTTGCTTAATAATCCAGAATGGCAGGTCCGATCGGCATGGTTCAGGTATCTATCTGTTCGGGACACCCAGGAGATGGTGCCTGTAAAGATCCATGGAGGTAGGACCAGGGGTTGGGGAGCTATTAGGCGTCAAAGCCGAAAAAGGGCTCAAAAACGGGGTAAACTGTTAATAAATCAGTGGCCCTTGGTCCGATCCAGACTTCCAAGGTACCGACACGTCTGGAGTGATGCCCAGGACTAGCCCCTAAAACGGCTTGAGGATTGGATGTAGGGTCCCTGAGTTATTCCTGGAAGTATGGTATTTTTTGGTTACCAGGGGCACAAAGTGGTACCCATTTTAATCGTTAATATCCCGAGAACGGTAGGTCCGACCGGAATGATTCTTATATGTACCCCTTCAAAACATCCTGGAGAAGGTGGCAATAAAGTGTCATGGAGGTAGGTCTAACAGTTGGGGAGTTATTAAGCGTGAAACCCGAAAAAGTGCTCAGAAATGGCCTAAACAGTGAATAAATCAGTGGGGCAGTGTCTGGATGGTTCAACCAGGGTGTCATTCTGTAGATCTTATCCGGAGGAAGATGCACCTCAATGGGTTAAGGTCTGTGATTCTGCCCCTTGGAGCTATTGGACTTAGAATCTGGATCTTTGGACACCTCCAGGATGAGGGGAGCCATGATTCTCCGGTTAATAACCCGAGAACCGTATATGCCACCGACATGGTTCAGCTATTTATCTGTTCAGCATATCCTGGAGAATGTGCCTAAAAACATTTATGGATGTGGGACCAAGGGAGGGGGAGCTATTAAGTGTCAAAGCGGAAAAAGTGCTCAAAAACGGGGTAAACTGTCAATAAATCGGTGGCCCTTGGTCCAGACATCCAGGGTGCCAAAATGTCCGTAATTATGCCCAGAACATGTCCTTAAATTTTCATGGAGGTCTGACTAAAAGAAGGGGAGTTATTAACAGTGAAAGCCGAAAAAGTGCTAAAAAACAGGGTTTATCATGGATAACTGGGTGGTCCCTGGTCCAATCCAGACATCCAAGGTAATAAAAAGTGCGTAATGATGCCCAGGACATGCCCCTAAAAGAGCTTTTGGGTACACTAACTCAGCCAAGCCCAATCCGTGGGAGACAACCAAGGTACCAAAACGTCCGGGATGATGCCCAGGACATGGCCCTAAAACGGCTTGAGGATTGGATGTAGGGTCCCTGAGTTATTAAGCGTCAAAGCGGAAAAAGTGCTCAAAAACGGGGTAAACTGTCAATAAATCCGTGGCCCTTGGTCTGATCCAGGCATCCAGGGTGCGAAAATGTACCACCGAGTTATCCATGGAAAACCCAGTTTTTTTGCCATTTTTCAGCTTTCACCATTAATATCTCCCCAACCATTAGACCTATCTCCATGAATCTTTGTAGGCATGCCCTGATGCCCAGGGCATGCGTGTGTAACAACCATACAAAGTGTGTAACAACCATACAGGGACCTCTGAGCAAGGTACCCCGTGAATTCGCATTGAAACACGGACCGATATGTGACGGCTGGTGCGGTTGGCCTGGTTCTAATTACTGGGTACGTGGTTTGAACAGTCCTTGTGGTTCTCTAGAGCTCTTGGTTAGACCATCCACGCCTGGGAGTTGGTTCTGGAGCCTCCCGCAAGTTTCTGAAACACGGACCCGAACCCCTGGTGTAATGTATGCATATTGGTAACCAGTGTCGGTGTATGGACTGTTCCTGTGGTTCTTCGGATCTGTGGGTGGCCCGTGCATATCCGGTTGCTGGTCCAGAGTTGTGCCCAGGGCTCTGGCCTGGCGTTTGTTCGGTGGCTTGGATTGAACGTCGGGATGTGTGGTTGCGCCGTGTGAGTTGGAAAGTGCAGACACCGTGTTTGGGTTTTTTGTAAGAAGCCCAACGGGGCGTTACGTGGGCTATGGAAAAACCGGGAGCCTTCCCTTAGGGGTTGGTGGATGGGGTTTCTTTGGTCTGTGTTCATCCCCCCAACCGGGACTTTTGACCTCGGCGGAGCCTCGCGCAAACTGACTAGCCACGGAGTGACAGTTGCGGTTAAACGCATCATGAGTGTTGGTATCGGAATGTGGTTGATCCTGCCAGTAGCATACGCTAGTCTCAAAGCTCCCAGTTACTTGGATAACTGTGGTAATTCTAGAGCTAATACATGCAAACGAGCGCTGACCTCCGGGGATGCGTGCATTTATCAGACCCAAACCCACCTGGGGTGGCCTCCGGGCGCTTCAGACAGCTGGTGACTCTAGACAAATTCCAGCCAATCGTGCACCCTCCGAGGTGCCGACGTATCTTTCGAATGTCTGCCCTATCAACTTTCGATGGTAGTTTACATGTCTACCATGGTGGCAACGGGTAACGGGGAATCAGGGTTTGATTCCGGAGAGGGAGCCTGAGAAATGGCTACCACATCCAAGGAAGGCAGCAGGCGCGCAAATTACCCACTCCCAAAACGGTGAGGTAGTGACAAAAAATAACAATACAGGACTCTTTCGAGGCCCTGTAATTGGAATGAGTACACTTTAAATCCTTTAACGAGGATCCATTGGAGGGCAAGTCTGGTGCCAGCAGCCACGGTAATTGTAGCGTATACTAAAGTTGCTACAGTTGAAAAGCTTGTAGTTGGATGTTGGGATTGATTCTGGTGGTCCAACGCAAGGTCGGATTCGCCTGTCCCAGCCCCTTCCTGGGGCGCTCCCTGGATGCTCTTGAATGAGTGTCTTGTGGAGCCCAAAGCGTTTACTTTGAAAAAAATATAGTGCTCAAGACAAGCCGCGCCAGCCTTGCACAAATCGGTTACCAGGGGCACATGGTTCCTGGGGCTGCGGATGGTGGAGTGTGTCCGAGTTGGAGTTCCATAAGGTCGGACAAGGGGCATTGTATGTGCCCCTGTGTGTGTCCGATTTGGGGTTCCAGAAGGTCGGACACAACATCAGAACATTTGCTGAAGGTATTCATCCGCAGCCCTAATCAGTGACCTAACCTCGATCAGGTCGCTGGACGTCCTCCGGGGCCAAATTTGGCCTCTCCGGGGCCGTCCCTTGGCCCTAATCGCAAGCCTAAGTGTTGGCCCAGCGGCCAAATCTGGCCCCTGTTCAGCCCCTCTTGGGGGGCCTTTCCTGGGGCTTTTTTTGCATGGATACCATCTACCTGGAACTCTAGTCAGGGCTATATGGTCATTAGCCCGAAAAAGTGTACCTGGGCCGGATGGTGGGCTCCCAAAAACTCTCAGGAGGCCAGTCTTGACTTAGAAAAATAATGACAAGTTTCAGTGTAACAAAGCCAGTTTTATTAACTTAAATACAGCTTTCCTCATACAATAAACCATATACTTTACATTTTTTTATCAAGCCATACATTTTGCATGTCTACCACCTGAACTTTTGGGGAATGCCGGGGAATAGGAAGGCAAGGCCCTGTGTGAGAAGTACATATTAGGTCAACATCTTTTCAATTAGGGCCCTTGATTCTGAGGCATTTTTCTCCCTGTTATCCTGATTATAATACTTATTTTGCGTGTCCAGCAAGTGGCCCATGTGGGTTGTTACTTTGTCCCTGGCAAAGACATAATTGTGCTGTAAGTTGAGTGTTGCAATGCTCTTTCTGAGCGTTAGGAAGGTAACACCGTGGCCTATCTTATACTTCTCACACAGGGCCTTGAAGTTGGGCCGCATGGATGAGTAGGGCTTGCCTTTGGAAGTAAAGATAAATGGGTGGTCTGGTGAGTCTTTGTAACCGACCAATGTTTTCCAGATAGTTTCAAACTGGCAGAGCCAAGAGTACTCCAGAGGTGACACAGTGACCCGGCATTCCCCAAAAGTGCAAGTGGTCTTGTGTTTTGTAATGAGAATTTGGTGTCCCTGCCCCTTGTCCTTAGCTCTCCCAAACTCCCTAAGGGTAAATGCGACCAATGGAGCCCTCCTGCTCCCATTGAACAAGCATAGCCTTGCG
>JACXGM010040497.1:0-10304 GCA_016801145.1 Umbra pygmaea
CTCTCTCTCTCTCTCTCTCTCTCTCTCTCTCTCTCTCTCTCCCAGTGTGCATTGGTGTACTAGTAGATGGTAGACGTAGTTCAGCTCAGTGTGTGTTCTCACAACCAAGAGACAGACAAATATCCACCTCTCCGTGCCCTGCCAAGTTAAAGGTATTACGGATAAAAAAGGCTTTACCAGTGTTCCTAGGCATTAGGAGCTGGGCTTCCTGCCTGTTTAACTGAGAACAGGGTGGTGGAAACAGAAAGGTAGGGGTAGAAATAGCGGAGGGATGGAGGGAATGACAAGAAGGAAGTTGTGTTGCACTGCTAGACTTTCGGAAATCTAGCATTCAAATGTTGCTAAATAAGGCTGGATGAGGGAAGAAACAGGTAGGGGGTGAGAGGGGGGAGAAGGAGGATGAGAGGGGAGATGGAGGAGAGAAAGGAAGTAAATCTGCCATGGCTCCAGGCTCCAGGCTGATGAGCTGACAGTTAAGAGACAATTTCCTCCTGATTTTGCCTCATCATCACCGGACACCTGGGAGGTGCCCCCTGCCTCTAACACGTCATAACAACACCGGTTCTCCGTTCTGCACAGCTCCACCCTGACGTTGCCTACGGGGAATGTGGAATTAACCACTGATACGCTGAGATTACTGTTTGTGTCCAAGGGAGACGGGACAAGAGGTGGAAAGAAAGTCAGGGACAGAGAAGGGAAGAGGGGGGATTTTTCAGGCAAGAAGAAAACAGCAGAAAAACAGGAGAGTTACTGAACAGAATACCAGATTGATTAATAATTCAGGATGGATATGCTCTCACAGGTGGATAAAGGGATAAAAATATCTCCACCGCCATGAGAAGAAAGGCACGGTGGGAGAGAAGAAGAGGGGGAAGAAAAGAGAACCAGGTGGGGGTTAGGGATAAATGGGGAGGAGCAGAAGGGGAGTGGAGGCGGGAAAAGAGGAAGGAATATAAGGGCGGGTAGCAATGGAGAAGATGGGAGTGAACTCTAGAAACAGAGAGAGAGAATTACCCAGAGAAAGAAAAGGGGAGCGAGTGAGATAGGAGAGGAGGTGGTGGGGGGAGATATATAAATTTAATTTGAGAAATAAGGAGAGACAGTGAGACCTGGGGGAATGGAATAGAGAAAATGGAAAGTAAATTGGAAAGAGAGAGCGAATGAGGAGAGTAGAATGAACACGACTATAAATAGAAAGGTAATGTATCTGTGTGCTGATCTGCGAGCTCCTGTGGCCCGAACACTTAATCACACATGAGAAACACTTAACAGCACACACCTTACTACCTCTCAAGTACAGGAAACACACGTGCGCACAGCACCCATGCTCGCTGACGTTACTATTAACAGATGATGCCATGATTTAACCTTAACCTTTGTCGTTTAGTTTTCAGCTGCCCTGTATGCAAGCTTACCTCTGTTTCTGAATGAACAGGTAAAGGATTATTCAGTTTCTGACCCTGTGCTAACAAACCTTGTGTGGAAATAGGCTGAAAGGCAGGTAATAAAGCTGCATCTCTTTCTGAAGAACATAATGGACAATAAAGTATTAATGGACTGGTTTTCGTCTACATAAATACACACAACAATGCACGACACACACATTCACACCTCCGGCCCGGCTGTTATCTCACCTGGTCCCAGGGGCAGAGGATCCCACCACAGAACATGAAGAGGTAACCCATGGTGACCAGGCAGGCCCATATAAGAAAGGAGAACAGGTGGAGCATTCGGTTGAACACAGACTCGATGCAGACCAGGATGAAGATGGAGAGGAAGAGGAAGAGAGTGGTCGGCACGGTGATCAGGAACGCTAGGTGGTCCTCCATGTCCTGAAAGGGAAAGGTCGAGGGGGGTGGGAAGTGAAAACACAACTTAGATTTAACGACCACATCCTAATGTCTCTTCTATAACAATGTGCTAAGCTATCCAGAGTGACAAGAGATATAATACATAAAGATCAGATCCTAATGTCTTCTATTTGACAATGGGATTAGTTGTCCTAAGCAGAAGTGAGATTCCACAGACAAGCTCCACTTAATCCCTTTTATCCCTCAATATTTGAAGAGTTCTTTCAATATTCCATCAGGGTTGTCGATATTAAATGCTTGTGTTTGATGGAATGTGAGATGATTTGCTGTCATTGTGAATATTCATATAATGGGCTCAAAAGCTCTGCCCCTTGATGATTCCGGGATATTAAACTGCCACTGTGGTTATTGTGCTTCTGAACTTCCATAAATGTTGTGTGTGAATTAATCTGGAAAATTACAAAATATTTTTTTTTCAATATAAGGAGCAACGTGTTCATTTGTTATGCTACGGGACCGTTTGGTATTTATGGAAGGGACCACCGGAGGAAGATAGGGGAGGGTCATGTCTTTTTTAATTCTTTGTTGAGGGGAGTGTCAACAAAGAATTGTGTATTCATGAAGACAGCTAAATTTAAAAGTGTCTTATTTGGTGCATATTTTTTCATGTAGGTTTCAGTTTCGGCCCCCCATCGCTAGCGGATGGGTCTGACCCAACAAAATCGTGCCATCTGCCCATCCCCCACGCAAAATGATGCTTGTCTAAGAAATTGAGTTTTGGATAAAGTTCAGCTTTGGCAGATTTACCTATATGCTAAAATATACAATGACTGAGGAAGCCTAGTGACGAGTCCATAGCAACCAGTTCATGTATTGACATTTTTTATTGCAGGCAAGTGCACAGATAGACCTCGGGTGGCTTGAACCCCTGCCCTTTTCCCCTCAGACTCAAAAGTGACCTCTTGGCTGGTGTTATATTTTTAAATAATATTTTAATTAATAGTATAAGGTTATATACCAGTCACATTCTCTAAAATCTAATTGTCATATATTTATGGACCCTCCTCCACCCCCTCTAAGAAGTGGTTTGTTCCAACTTTACCTGTCCAGGGAAGATAAACACGATTCTCACATACTGATACCCGTGAGTTGTCTAATCAGTACTGTGTTTTTAATTACAAGTTTCTGGCTAGCTGGCCTATTCATATTGTTCAACTTTAAATTAGGAGCAAGCAATCTACAATTTGTGTTACAATGTATTTTTTACTGGACAGGAGAGTTTGCAACACGCAGAAGCATGAATACTGCACAACACGCTGAAAATGAACAACGATGGTGGCTTTTTCTTCATCTTAGAAGCGATCTTAATTAAATGGCTCTACTGAGATCAATATTAAGAGTTGATACACAAGTTGCACATCGTTTGAAAGCTGAAGTTCCCCTTAACATTGGTATACAATTCAAAACGTATCTTTTGTGGTGAATGTGACTAAATATTAAAGTGCAAGTTACACAGTATAGCTGTTCAACTGTCAATCTCTGGTCTTTCCAGAATCCGATTATTCCATATGCTATAAATAATTGTTTAGTTGTCAATATAATGTGCATATTAATCAATACTGCCTTTGTCTGTCCTCTGCAGAAAGTGTTGCCAGCCAGTCAGAGGCAGGTAGTGCAGAAGGACAGAGTAAAAGCACTGTAGAAGTCAACAAATAGAAGAATGAACCAGGATAGAGAGGTAAGGCTAATGAGTAGGAAAGACTGGTCAATACTTGTCAAAATTACGAAACTACTCCTGTGGCTCATTATCCAGTTTTTGTAGTTATTTGAAACATTGGTTTATTAACCTACATAATATAATAATCTGCCATCTTAGAGGTGCATGAATTATGCTACTGTATGTGACTTTTTATCTTTATACTAAACAAACATATAGACACAAAGTGCTACATTTTCAATGACTTCCTATGTAAGTGTTCAAGTAAGGACATCAATTGAATAAATAAATTAAGATCAATGGATTTATGAGAATACACATATGCACCATGAAACAGTGGGCCTACACTGTAAATATAGAATTTCTATTGTTTTTCAATAGCTACATCAATTTGACTGATTTCCACAAACGGGTTTGTAAAAATCAGTGACATTTTTGCAAGATACTTTGATTTTGTCTCAGTCAATTGACTGATGTGTTTTTATGAACTGTAAAGCACACAGTATACTACAGATTTCTGACCTGGCGCGCGCCAAAGTCACGTCATGGGAGCGCCGTAACCATTTATACTTGTGCGTGGTGCTCGCAACACAACTTGCAGTCTTCTCCTGAACACTGGTGTCGCAACTGAGGAGAGGCTACCGACTTTGATATTTTCATGGACTAGAAGAAGAAGAAAAAGGTAAACGATGGCAAAACGGGCAGCAGCATTGACGTTAATGTCACCAGTGTCTAAGATTATCTTAACTGTGTTGTTATGGACCATTTACAGTTTTATTATGAACCATTAACTGTGTTATTAGGAATCGTTTACTGTGCACTCGAACTCGTCCATGCTTCCTGTTTCATTCTGACGTCACTTTGGCGCGCACCCGGTCGGGTGCGTTAAGTATACAGTAGGCATAACTCGGTAACTACTTTGAAATTGCTTTTTCTAGTTTTGTTCAGTATAGTTTGGGATAAAACAGCTTCGCATAGGTGTTCAATTAATTACAGACACAATGTCAAAAAACAATCTGATATTGGAAGATGAGGACTGCAGGCACTGTTCAGATCTTAATAATAACATAATATTATTAATATTAATATATTTAAGATGGGGGCCCAGACATATATATTTTTGCAACAACTCTGAGTAAAATGACTGAGAATGCCATGTTTACTTCTTTATTAAGAAATACAAATGCATTGTTAAAACAACCACACTTACAATTAGGATATTAGTAGAATAGTCCATATGAATAAATGGTCGGCCTTGTCACATTTTTATAATTTATATTTTACATTTTAGTAATTTAGCGTATGTTCTTATCCAGAGCGACTTACAGTGAATACTGGGACATCCACGTAGAGCAACGTAGATTAAAGTGCCTTGCTCAAGGACACAATGACATTTGGCGCAATCAGGGTTGGAAATCGCCTACAAGTCTGACTCCCTAACCACTGAGCCATCTGACCCTGTGTCCCCTTTAGGCAGTTTGTCTATTTTCTAGCCTTCTCATAAGTGATTGGTCTGATCAACTTAACATAGCCTGACTGAATTATATATTACATTCATGAGAACTTGTTAAATTGGTGCTATTTTAAAGGAATAGTGTGTTAGAGGAGACTGAACTACAGTAGGCCCAAGTTCAGAACATAGTATGTGATTATAAAGGGTTTTGTGGCAACATTGGGAAATGGGATTAATGGACACTTGGAAAGGGTGTGTGTGTATGTAGGGTGCCCTTTTATTTACTTGAGCCCCCTAAAATGTCTGTGCCTGGCCCTGGTTATTAACCAGTGTGCTTTGTTGAATGGTCTCAAAGTTGTATTGTTTCATTTGTTGTGAATACTAGTTTACTAGAGGAGTAACTTAGTATTTGAAATAATGCAGTAATGCAGGAAGTGTGCATTTAGTTTCCATGCTTATTATGTTTCCACAACAATGTTAGTGAGTAAATCTACTGAAATGGCTACCATCTTGGTAGAGTGTTATGTGTAAGATGAGAATGCAGAGGTTAAGTCATGTATGTCATGATTGTAAAAAAAACTGTGGAGAACTGTACATCTTTGCCAAGTGCAAACCAGTACAAAAGGTATCAATAAATTGTTGGGGAGGGTCATGCCTCTTTTCCCAATCATATTGGAGGATCAGAGAAAAATGTATTGCTGGCAAAGGGAGGGTCAAGTCTATTTTTGACTAAAGATCCCAAAACTCCCCCAAAACTCACCCCTTAAATAAAAAAAGAACAGTCCCTACTATATTGCTTTCTGACAAAGCAATGACTAGCATTTCCTGGTGTCCACAGAAAATATATAAAAACATAACAAATAGCTAAAATCTGTCCCAGACGGCTTTATATCTTGACTATATTTAACACTCTGAATGACCGTGACACAAAAACCCCATGACCGTGACTTAATAATTAAACAACTGCTTGACCCATTCAGGCAGTTCAGCCTCTTGCTACAGTAGCTTCACCTATTAGTGAATCAGAGAAGCATCCTCCTAAGTGTAAGGTAAACTGCCTCTATCTCCTTACAGCTAACTCAGACATATTGACTGCAATGTTAGATGTTTACCCATATCCCACAACCTTTTTCTTTAAGTATACATTGATCTGGGATGAAACCTGCTAGCCTGACAGAACACAATTTATTGCATTAATTAATTACAAATTTTAATCATAATAGCAATGCGCCAAGGTACAAACGCGCCTGGCTCTTAAAGGGAATGGGAGATGACACTGATTGGTTTATTGCATGTTACGCCCAAAACACACCCATGAATTAATGAAGACACTTAGTACAACCCTTTTAGACCATGCGCCTTGCGCATGGACCCCTTTTTCCGCAATCAAACTAGCAAAAGGGGATTTGGACATGCCCAAAGCACACTTGCGCCATGTGCTTCACGATCGTTAAAGTAGGGCCCTATATGTCTATATTTAGTAAAAAATATTGCTATACAATATTCTAAATATCATTTAAATTAAATTGTATAAATTGAAAATCACATTTCTAAAGGTAAACAATTCTATTAATTTCAAGGGTTCCATCCTCAGGGTGTACGTAAATATTGCCTTTGTACATTGTAACCAATACAAGAGATTTCTGAAAGGATGTGACTGACACTAAATTGTTGAAATCATCTTGGAGATTTGCTTGTATCTCCAAAATACAGTACTTGACCCTGTTGACAGTATAATCAACATATACTGTAAGTCAGTGGTCTCCAAACCTTTCCATGGAGGGCTTAGTGTATGTAGGTTTTTGCTTTTACCTTGTTCAAGGTTGATGGAGTAGCTCACTGATTGGTTAGGATCTCCCCTCACCTGGCAATCTAGGTCCTAATTTGGCTCAAATTGATGGGAAAGACCAGAAACCAGCATACACTAGGCCCTCCATGGAAGGGTTTGGAGACCCCTGCTGTAAGTGAACGTGTTACAAACTAGTTGAAATTCATTTGTGAACTTTGAGAGAAGTAGTGGGGCCAATAACGAGTCCCAAGAAATTAAAACACACTATTTTCTATTTTTATTTTATTCATATATGCTTTTACAGATATAAACAATGATATGCATTAATCCAGTATAGTATTTACTTGTGAAACCGATGTTTTTATATGCTTAGTAAGATAGAAATCAAATGCTAATGATCAAAGTTTTCGGTAACACTTTATTTAACGCCCATATGCGTAATGCATTATAAATGTACTCATAATGTAGTAATAATGCATTATAAGCAGAGTTATAGACACTCATGAATACTCATAACCCTCTATACAAACATTCATAATGCATTATAAATATAATCATAATCAATTATAATGTACAACAACATAGTGCTTTATACAGCGTTACAATGATCCTCTGTGTGAATCATTGCAGCAATTTCTCATTACTGCATTATTATCACTTATGATGTGTTATAGCACACTTATAAGACACTATAAAGTAATCTTTGGTTGCTTTAGGTAAAGTGATGAAATGCCTATGGCAGATATAATACATGTGGTGATTTTTGTATGCTTTAAGTGAAGTCAAACAAATAAATAAAAAAACAACAAAAAGCTGTTTTTTTCTTACTCTGCTTTATAAAAGCTGTTTTTTTTCTTGCTCTGCTTTATTAAAGAACCTGAATAACACACATTGCCACATAATGCTGTAGTTAGCAACTGGGCCCTCACAATACACAAACATCAAAATAGTTCCCAACATTTTTCTGCTAATCCTAAGAACGTATGGACCAACCAATAACTTCAGAGCCTTCATAGAGATGGCTCTGGCTTAGACATATTTCAGTTATTGCTAAGTATGACGAAAAATCTGCAACCGTTTGCCGTCTATTTAGATTGTAAAAATACATTTGAAAAATGTCCGTGACGAAAACGTATCTGTTTATGAAAAATGCATAGCTTGAATTTTCCCTCTTGCTGTCGTTTTGCGCAAATCATCTTCCGATCGGTTGTGGAAACAATGGTTTGCACCTACATAGAAGCTTGCCCGTATTCATAACATTTCGATCCCAGACAAGATTGCAGATTATGACATTTGATGGATGTATTTAAAAGAATAATCCCGCCCCCAGCCCCTGACATAACCACGACGTGATAAAAGAATTGTTCTAGACCAGCAAAGAGTTGGTGCCGCTCTGGAATCAGCGTTCCTGGCCGAGAGCCGGTTCATTCTACTGTATTATTACCCCTTTACCACCAAAGAACGAACAGGAAAAGTTTGGTGCCTGTGCCTATTTTGAGCAAGTTCCTCGCTTTTCGACAGCCAAAGAACCTGCTTTCAGCCAGGAAAAATGGTTCCAGAGCGGCACCAAGTCTTTGCTGCACTAGAACCATTCTTCCACCTCGTCGTGCTTACGTCGGGGGCTGGGGGCGGGGTTATTGTGACCAAAAACACGACGGAAAGTTTGTGACCGCCATTCTTAAAAACCGAAAAGATAGTTCAAAGATTGAAGAAAGATGGATACAAAAGCGAAACATTGGTCGGTGGAGGTGACATTTAAATACATCCATCAAATGCCATAATCTGCAATCTCGTCTGGGAATGAAACGTTATGAATACGGGCAGGCTTCTATGTAGGTGCAAGCCATTGTTTCCACAACCGATCTGAAGATGATTTGCGGAAAATGACAGCGAGAGGGAAAATTCAAGCTATGCATTTTTCATAAACAGATACGTTTTGTCACGGACATTTTTCAAATGTATTTTTATAATCTAAATAGACGGCAAACGGTTGCAGATTTTTCGTCATACTTAGCAATAACTGAAATATGTCATATAAGTTTATGTCTAAGCATAGTAAGGCTCTGAAGTTATGGGTTAGATTCCAATGCGTTCTTAGGATTAGCAGAAACATGTTGGGAACTATTTTGATGTTTGTGTATTGTGAGGGCCAAATTGCCAACTGCAGCATTATGTGGCAATGTGTGTTATTCAGGTTCTTTAATAAAGCGGAGCAAGAAAAAATATCAGCTTTTTGTTGTTTTTTATTTATTTGTTTGACTTCACTTAAAGCATACGAAAATCACCACGTGTATTATATCTGCCATAGGCATTTCATCACTTTACCTAAAGCAACCAAAGATTACTTTATAGTGTCTTATAAGTGTGCTATAACACATCATACGTGATAATAATGAAGTAATGATAAAGTGCTGAAATGATTCACGCAGAGGATCATTGTAACGCTGTATAAAGCACTATGTTGTTGTGCATTACAAGTGATTATGATTATACTTATATGGCATTATGAATGTTTGTATAGAGGGTTATGAGTATTCATGAGTGTCTATAACTATGCTTATAATGCATTATTACTACATTATGAGTACATGTATAATGCTTTATAATGCATTATGCATATGGGCGTTAAATAAAGTGTTACCAAGTTTTCCTTGCCTTTCGTTGTTCTCTGAGGGCTCTGCACGGTGTAGTGGGCAAAGTAGATTTTTGCACAACGACTAAGTCTTAGTGGCGTTCCTGGTCACGGCATTTTCGACTGCCCAGAGCTCCAGCGCAGGGTGGTGCAAAATTCATAGAACAAGTCGCTCACCAGTTTTATGTACAATATTTAAAAACTAGACCTTCATAATCGAATGGGACAGGTTAAATCTTTATGTAATATAGTGTATCTCTAGTTATTGTGTGTCTTTGAACCCTGACAAACAACACATTCTAAACTATAAACAGTCAGAATGAATACATTCAATTAAAGCCAAAAGGGTTTTGACCATAACACTGAAAATATTGCAGTGAGGCCATGGCATGTTTTTACTCCCCCCAAAGCTCCTTTAGCGTGTGTGTGTGTGTGTGTGTGTGTCTGGATCTGGGTAGGTGTGTGTGTGTTGGGTTTAGGTTTTGGGGTTGGGTTTTGATTCCCCTGGGGGTCACACACACTCGGTCAATAAAAACTGCATGCACTGGTTGTACTGTAATTTGCTTTGGATAAAAGCATCTGCTAAGTGGAATATGGTAGACCCAGCGTAATACGCTTCACATCCCACACACACATATGGAGAAAGACAGTCGACAGGGAGACAGGCAGACAGACACCGAGAGTCAGACAGACTGGGAGACAGAGAGTGAGACAGATGGAGAGATGGACAGGGAGACATACAGTGAGACAGATGGAGCAACAGACTGGGAGACAGACGGACAGGGAGACATACAGTGAGACAGATGGAGCGACAGACTGGGAGACAGACAGACAGGGAGACAGACAGTGAGACAGATGGAGCGACAGACTGGGAGACAGACAGACAGGGAGACAGAGAGTGA
>JACXGM010040498.1:0-10303 GCA_016801145.1 Umbra pygmaea
CTTCTAAAGCTAAGCAGGATCGGACCTGGGAAGTCCCTGGATGGGAGACCAGTGCTGCTGGATGTGGTGTTGGAGGGCCAGTAGGGGGCACTCTTCCCTCTGGTCTAAAGATCATTCCCAATGCCCCAGGGCAGTGCCGTCTTTTGGATGAGACCTTAAGACGGGTGTCCTGACTTTATGTGGTCACTAAAGATTCCACTTCGTAAGAGTAGGGGTGTTAACCCCGGTGTCCTGGACAAATTTCCAATCTGGCCCTCATACCATCAATGCAACCTAATCATCCCTATCTCTCAATTGGCTCATTCAATCCCCTCTCCCCCTCCTCTCCCTCCCTTCCCCCAGGCCATTGCTGCAAATGAGAAAGTGTTCTCCGTCAACTTGCCTGGTAAAATAACGGTTAAACTAAAGCTGCTGGTCTAATGTTTGCAGTTGCCCCAGAGGAAAACATCTCATTGACCAGTAAGCAGCTCTACATATGACTAGGGCCCCTTCGCATAAGCATTGCAAACCCCAGGAGTATGAACATTAGCTAACAGCATCCAGGGTAGGAAATTGGCACCTGCCACCTGCCAAATGAGGTTACTATTTCTCTGTGGTGGGTAAACTATGCCTAACCTACCAGCCACTGTGGCGGGTGAATTGTAAAACATATAATACATTTTTTAGTTTAGTATTACTCAAAACATTACGTGTCTCAGAATTGATGCCATTTGACAATAAATATCATTACTTCTAGTATTAAGAATTTACATTTTTTTGTCGAGTTGCATATTAGATTTTTTGCTGAGCTAGTCTGAGAACTCCAGATGAAGGAATGCCAGTTAGCTTCCCAGAGTTAGAGGCCTGCTGCCAGGTCATCAACTGTAGATTTGGTGAATCTGGAAAATATAGAGGACAAAATGAGTATAGCTATGGAGAAGGACACACACACACACACACACGATCATCAACCTGATTGGTGTCCACTTGTGGTAAATTAAGTTGATTGGACATGATTTGGAAAGGCACACACCTCTCTATAAAAATGTTCCACCATCTTTGACATTGGGGATGGTGTTCTTGGGGTCATAGGCAGCATTCCTCCTCCTCACTAACACGGCGAGTTGAGTTGATGCCAAAGAGCTCGATTTTGGTCTCATCTGACCACAAAACTTTCACCCAGTTCTCCTCTGTATCATTCAGTTCATTGGCAATCTTCATACGAGCCTGAACATGTTAACAACTATAGTAGATGGCTTTGTTGTTACCAATTGCTTAAGGGTTGTTCCTAATCTCAGCTCGTTACCTGTATAAGAGGAACCTGAGAGACAGAAATCTTGCTGATTGAGAGGGGATCAAATATGTATTTTAGTCATTGTAATGCAAATCAATTAATAACTTGTTTGAAATGCGTTTTTCTGGATTTTTTTGTTGTTATTCTGACTCTCATTGTTTAATTAAACCAACCATTTAAATTATAAACTGACAATTTCTTCGTCAGTGAGCAAACATACAAGATCTAATATTCTTTCTCTCCCATTGTGTGTGTATATATAGAAACCAAATTGTAGCAAAGTAAGACACTTGTATTAGAATCCAAGGTTAATCAACTAAGTTTACACTTAAGAAATAGACTCCTGTTACATTTGTGTGTGTGCACGTGTAAGCTTCTCTGGTAAAACAAGAGCGTTATTTATCAGAATCCAATCATAAACACCTCCTGTCCTTGATTTTACAGACAGCAGAATCATCCAATAAGCATTTAACATTCTGCGCTGTGTACAGAATGCTAGTTTAAATGACATTATGGCCCAATCCAATGTTCACACTCAAAGACTCACAGACTTTGATGCACATTCTCACCAAGTCTGTGAAGGCTTAGGGCTGTCAAACTGTCAGCAGATGTACAGGCCCATCTGAAGTTTGCAAATGAACTGAATGATACAGAGTACTGGGTGAAAGTGGTCTGATGAGATCAAATTGAGCTCTTTTGCATCAACTCAACTCCATGTTTGGAGGAGGAATGCTGCCTATGACCCCAAGAACACCATCCCCAATGTCATAGATGGTGGGAACATTATATAGAGAGGTGTGTGCCTTTCCAAATCATGTCCAATCAACTGAATTTACCACAAGTGGACAACAATCAGGTTGATGATAAGTAGAAACAGGATGCACCAGAGCTCAATTTTGAGTGTCATGGCAAAGGCTGTGAATTCTTATGTACATGTGCTTTTTTCTTTTTAATGGGCCTGTAGATGGCCTCCTCCGTGTGAAAGTGAAAAGCTCACATGCCCCCAAAACATCAGTGAGCCACCACCATGCTTCACAGTGGGGATGGTATTCTTTTTTACTATAGGCCTTGTTGACCCCCTCTCCAAACAGGGCTTATGGTTGTGACCATAAAGCTCTATTTTGGTCTTCTCAATCCAAATGAGTGTAGAAGCTGTGAGACATGTCAAGGCGTTGTCGGGCATATTGTAACCAGTCTGTTTTAACCCTGGCACATTAAAGGCTTCTTTCTGGGAACTCAAGTATTGTTGTATTGTGCTCCTTGAAACAACAACACAGTCTTTTTTTCAGAGCAGCCTGTATGTCTCCCGAGGATTCCTGTGTGTTTTCTTTGTATCCCAAATATTCTTCTGGCAGTTTTGGCTGAACTTTATTGGTCTACTTGACCTTAGTTTGGTATAGAGAGATCCCTGAATCTTCCACTTCTTAATAATTTAACAGTACTGACTGGCATTTGCAAGGGTTTTGATGACTTTATCCTTTTCCTACTTTATGAAGTTCCAGTACCTTATTATGCAGGTCTTTTGACAGTTCTTTTCTGCTCCCCATGGCTCTGGATCTTGCCTGCTTAGTGAGAGCTAACAAACTAGTTGTAGTGGCGGACCACTCCTAGCTGGGGCATGTGCTTAGCTTCTTTGACGAGCTATCCACAACAGGGAAACGTAAATTGTACCTTATAGAAACGAGCCGGGTTGCCATCGGACAGGTAAGCAGAGCAGGTAAGCAGAGCAAGACAGGCCGTGGGCAGGCGAGTAGGCTGTTAGCAGACGAAGTGTGGACTCCAGTAATCCAACAAATGAACGGTAAGTGATTGTAGAATGGGGGTTAACAAAGGCACAACTTAACATCAACCGGTTATCCAAATAGTGTCATTCAAATCAATTGCAGCTAAATAATGATACAAGTGGCGGCTCAAATAGCAACTCAATAACGATACAAATAATGACCAAATAGCAACGTAAAGAACTGTATGCTTTACACGTTCCACAGCTTCCTTATTCTTTCCTTATTTTTCTCTACAAGGTGTAAGGCGGCCCTCTTTATCCTTACGCATTCTAACTGGTCTACCAAAATATAAGTCCTTACGAAATTAAGGCACCTATCCCTAACAAATCATCAGTGCTCCAATAGCACAGCATTTTGGATTGACTTAAAGGTACAATATTTAATATCAATCAAAACAATAACAAAATACATACTTTGCATTAAAAGCAAACATTACTATACAAATATTTTATATATTCCTTAGTTGTGTACTTACATTATCCTAAATGTTTCCAACAACTTTCAAATCCAGAGAAATTTGTAATATTATTTGAGGAAACGGGACGTTTCATTTTGTCACCCATCAATGGCGTCATATAACCTTGGACTGCTCTAGTTGCTATAAGTTCCAGGGAACCGCCAAACATAACGTGAATAAAGTTATAATTTTTTTAACAATATATTACTTTGTCAGTGAACATTTTTTCTGCCGCAGACGCTAGATTGGAAGGTTGTCATTGACGATGATAACAAAACCCATGATCCCACGCAACTTCCCGATGTCATCCAAGTAAATCTTTTGCTATTGTTTTGATTGAGAGCCCCCCTGGTGGCCAAAAACTACATATTGTACGTTTAAGCCAAAACTGCTCCTATACTTGTGACTATTTATACACCAAATCTAATTGCAATTTTAAAGGCCACAGGTTTAGGAAATGAATCTTTCAAGGGTATAGATCCAAATATTCAAGGGTATGTAAAACTTTTCATCAGGGCCATTTGGTGATATCTGTTATCAGTAGGGTTTACAAAGGCGACAAACCGCTATGTGATAATTAACGGCTTCACATGATCACTATCTTAACATACTGTAATGGTCAGATTTTTTGCATGAACAGTCATATTGTCAAAATCAATGCCAAAATTTCTCAATTTCTGCCAAGGTATACAAAATTGAAACAACTGAACATTCTCATCTGCTTATCCGAGATCAGGTCGCGGGGCAGCAGCTCCAGCAGGGGACCCAAAACGTCCTTTTCCTGAGCCTCATTAACTAGCTCCGATTGGGGGATCCCGAGGCGTACCCAGGCCACGTTAGAGATATAATCCCGCCACCTGGTCCTGGGTCGTCCCCAAGGCATCCTCCCAGCTGGACGTGCCTGGAACACCTCCCTAGGGAGGCGCCCAGGGGGCATCCTTACCAGATGCCCAAACCACCTCAACTGGCTCCTTTCGACGCAAAGGAGCAGCGGCTCTACTCTGAGATCCTCACGGATGACTGAGCTTCTCACCCTATCTCTTAAGGGAGACGCCAGCCACCCTCCTGAGGATACCCATTTCAGTCGCTTGTACCCTGGATCTCGTTCTTTCGGTCATGACCCAGCCTTCATGACCATAGGTGAGTGTAGGAACAAAAACTGCCCGGTAGATCGAGAGCTTTGCCTTCTGGCTCAGCTCTCGTTTCATCACAACGGTGCAATATATTGAGTGTAATCCCACCCCCGCTGCGCTGATTCTCCGACCAATCTCCCGCTCCATTGTCCTCTCACTCGCAAACAAGACCCCAAGGTATTTGAACTCCTTCACTTGGGGTAAGGACTCATTCCCTAGGCACTCCACCGGTTTCCTGCTAAGAACCATGGCCTCAGATTTAGAGGTGCTGATCCTCATCCCAGCCACTTCACACTCGGCTGCCAACCGATCCAGTGAGTGCTGAAGTTCACAGGACTATGATGCCATTAGGACCACATCATCCGCTAAAAGTAGCGATGAGGTCCTCAGCCCACCGAAATGCAACCCATCTCCACCCCGACTACGCCTCGATATCCTGTCCATAAATACTACAAACAGGATTGGTGACAAAGCACAGCCCTGGCGGAGACCAAGCCTCACCGGAAATGAGTCTGACTTACTGCCGAGAACCCGGACACAGCTCTCGCTTTGGTCATACAGAGATTTGATGGCCCTAAGAAGGGACCCCCTCACCCCATACTCCCGCAGCACCTCCCACAGTATCTCCCGGGGGACCCGGTCATACCCCTTCTCCAGATCCACAAAACACATGTAGACAGGATGGGCATACTCCCAGGCCCCCTCCAGGATCCTTGCAAGAGTCATGACCCAGCCTTCATGACCATAGGTGATCTGTTGTCCACGACCAGGACGGAATCCACATTGTTCCTCTTCAACCTGAGGTTCGACTATTGGTCAAACCCTCCTTTCCAGCACCTTAGAGTAGACTTTACCAGGGAGGCTCAGAAGTGTGATACCCATGTAATTGGCACACACCCTCTGTTCCCCCTTCTTTAAACAGGGGAACCACCACCCCGGTCTGCCACTCCATTGGCACTGTCCCAAAGTTCCACGAAATGTTGAAGAGGTGTGTCAACCAAGACAGCCTCTCCACACCCAGAGCTTTCAGAATTGAGTTTAAAATGTTTGTCTTTTAGAGCACTACATGGACAGGCACCCCAATATAGTGCTGACATGCTGACCTCTTCTTCTTCCGGCCGCACTCTTCGTTCTTCAGGTCAAAACCTCCTGATGGTCCCCAAAACACGCCTTAAAACTCGGGGAGACCGTTCATTTTATGCAGTCGCTCCCAAACTGTGGAATGCCCTGCCTTCGTCGTTGCGTGTGGCTGATTCTGTTGATTCTTTTAAATTACAGCTAAAGACAGTACTATTCAAACAAGCTTTCTGTTTACTGAGCTATTTTGTTTGTACGTATGATGTGTTTTAATTGTTAATATTTGTTACACTTGCTATGTAAAGCACTTTGTGATTTTATCTGTGATAGGTGCTATATAAATAAAGTTTACTTACTTACATACTTACTTACTTACTTACTTACTTACTTACTTACATACTTACTTACTTACTTACTTACTTACTTACTTACTTACTTACTTACTTACTTACTTACTTACTTACTTACTTACATACTTACTTACTTACTTACTTACTTACTTACTTACTTACTTACTTACTTACTTACTTACTTACTTACTTACTTACTTACTTACTTACTTACTTACTTACTTACTTACTTACTTACTTACTTACTTACTTACTTACTTACTTACTTACTTACGTACTTACTTTCTTACTTACATTTCTGGACGGATCTCATCAATCCCTAGGGCTTTTCCACTGTGGAGTTGTTTGACTACCTCACTGACTTCCACCAGGGAAATTGACGATGATCCCCCGTCATCCTCTAGCTCTGCCTCTAATATAGAGTGCTTATTAGTCGGATTCAAGAGTTCCTCAAAGTGCTCCTTCCACTGCCCTATTACGTCCTCCGTTAAGGTCAACAAAGTCCCACCCTTACTGTATACAGCTTGGATGGTTCCACGCTTCCCCCTTCTGAGATGGCGGATGGTTTTCCAGAAGCACTTTGGTGCCGACCGAAAGTCCTTCTCCATGTCTTCTCGGAACTTCTCCCACAACCGCTGCTTTGCCTCTTTCACGGCAGTGGCTGCAGCCCTTCGGGCCCTTCGTTACCCTGCAACTGCCTCTGGAGTCCTCCGGGATAACATATCCCGGAAACACTCCTTCAGTCAGATGGCTTCAGTCGGAAGACATTATATCATGCTTTATTATATCTTCCCCTTTTCAAATCCTATTGTTAATAGAGATGGTGTCTATTTCCTTCCTTTTTGAAGATAGTTTTGTTTTTATTATCATAGTCTTTTGGAACGCGGGCACACGATTTTCACTGTACATGCAATAAAACCTACAGTCTTATATACAAGTGACAAACTTAAAAGCTTTGTTGGCCAATAGAATTGAAGCATTTCTGAAACCAGTTTTTAAGAAAAAAACTTTCTGTTGAAAAGAAATTGTGAAAAGTAAATGACTACAACATTACCATTCCAATGTTACTGCATAGATATAATGGATGTTGTTACAGTTGAAATATTCTAAATGTATCCCCTTTAATTAATGTCTCTCACTATTCTACAGCCACGGAGTATTGGCATAAGAACCCAGTAACAGGGTCATTTTACCAGGTGAACATCCACTCTGCCCTGACCTGGTACCAGGCTCGGACCAGCTGCCAACAACAGGGAGCAGACCTTGTCTCCATTACTGAACCCCATGAGCAGGCCTACATATCAGGTACTGTTTAACTTTACATGCATCTAGTCTCTAAGACAGAGCAAACCTAAATATCACATAGCATGTAACTTTACATCAATTTAGTCTCTAAAACAAATCAGATCTACTGATGCCACACGATAAAGTGGAGAAAAAGGGGTGGAGCTGTACCGTGTTATAACGAGGCGCACCTGTGTTACACCCTTGTTCCGAAATGGAATAAATTCATTATTTCCCTCAAAATTCTACAAACAATAGCCCATAATGACAATGTGAAAGGAGTGTGTTTGAAATCTTAGCAAATTTATTAAAAATGAAAGAAAGAATAAAGCTCATGATCAAAGTATATACAGTAAGTATTCACAGCCTCTGCTCAATACATTGTTGAAACACCTTTGGCAGTAATTACAGCCTCGAGTATGATTGAGTACGATGCTACAAGCTTGGCACACCTATTTTTGTGCAGTTTCTCCCATTCTTCTTTGCAGGACCTCTAATGCTACATTCAGACCGAACACGAATTGATTGTGAAATTCACATCTATTGCATCTAGTTGGATGCTTGAAAAATTTGAATACACTCGCGTGTCCAAACATATGAGACATAAACAAATGACCATACTCTTAAAACTTTGAATAAGGGACAGCACAATTAATGTGTTAATATTGCTCTAACACATTTTGTCTCAAATGTTCAGCATTCTAAAAAGTCCAAAGTAAAAGTACAAGGCTGGGTTCATCCATTTTGGGAAGTTTTATATTAAAACCTATGACCAGGTAAAGGACATCGTAAATAACCATTGACCATAAGGAATACATTTGAGTCTTTGTTTTCAATTAATTGATTACTGTTTAGGTGTGAAGTCCCTTTACCTTGTCATTTTTGGTGTTAATTGGTAGTGCTGGGGAAAGGGCACATCCAGGGTGTCAGTGCAGACTTCTAAATTCATAACAACATGGCCCTATCAATAATATATTCTTGATCTGACATCCTCTGCTGATTTTTGTATTCATAGAGCAAATTGTGAAGTTAGAAAAAGAAGTCTGGATTATTATTTCAACAATTTGAATGCCACCTCGCAGACCAGACTGAGATCATGAAGAAGCGCGAGCTGGCATTCTCATTGTTGGCAGACAAATGTATGGAAACCATGCACCTGGCTTTTGTCATACAAAATATTATTGACAAAAAGCAATTGAACTTCCCTATTTATGAGTTTTCAATTAGAAATAAAATTTGTAATCACGCAAATACTCACTTCACAAACGTATCTCTCGCATAGTGGGACACGTCCATATACTCGCGTGCAATCCCTCGCTGCTCCTGATGAGTGAGAGTCTAATAACTTACTTGAAGCGATTTAAACATTTTTGTTTTGATCATAAATGGAGCCAGCCTCAAAGTAAATAACCTAAATAACCTGTTCTGTGATTTCTTTTCTCACACAACACTGTACAGAAACTATGTTCTTATACACTAAAGTTGGTTGTCTTTAGAATAATAATGTTTCATATAATCTAGATTTAGATATTGAAAAATAGCATTCCATTCAAAATGAATATGTATTGAAATTAAGTTATGTGATAAAAGATTTGCTTTGTTGTGCATGTAACATTTCCCAGTTCCCCTTCCCTGGAAACTGCCACTTCCTTTGTTTAGGTGCCACAGAACTACAATTCCCATTCACCAGTTCGTCTTCCAATGGACTACAGCTTCCCTAGTCAGGTCTCCAAAGAACTACATTTCCCATACCCGGACACAATTAGCCTAATTCCCCACACCTGCTCACTCTATACAGTATTTATGTCACACACCTCTCCTTGCCTCTTTGCGAGGTATTGTGAGTATTGATTTTCACTATTCTGAGCATTCTGTTGTATATTTGCTATTCCGGTTCGACCTTTTGCCTTGTTTATATTGTCCTGCCTTAGAGTATTCCATTGTACCTTTGCTAATATCTGTTATTGATATTCTGGCCTGACCTCTGCTTTTGTTTAACATTTTGCTGTCTGGATTATCCTCGGTGCCTCTGTTTTGGACACATATATACCTGTTTCTAATAAACAGTGTTTTTTCATACTTTTGAGTTGTCATTACAGAGCATTAGAACCACACCAGGCATTTAGTCATATTACAAAATATTTAATTGAGGCCAGACCTAAAATAACATTATCAACTGAAAAATGTACAATATGTACGAACTATTTACTGGTCACTGCCAATATCAGCCGTTCCTCCATGTTGAAAAAGTCTGTGCGGGAGTTTCTTCATCAAGTGACTGTAGCAAGCAGGCTCCTGATTGGTTAACATTACACATTAGTTCAGATTTTTCAACTCTGGCATCAGACGCCAATTCACTTAAAACCGTGAATGCATAAAAGCAACATATGAAATCACTCGTGCGTAATGCAAGTATTGCACCAGAAGCTCAAATCGCTCCACGCTAAATGTGACTATCGCTCCACGGGACCTCCAGATGTGCGTAAAGGCATCTTTACATTGATTTACATGGAAATCACTCACTACAGATGCTCAATTTGTGTTCGATCTGAACTTAGCATTAAGCTCCATCAGGTTGGATGGGGAGCATCGGTGCACAGCCATTTTCAGATCTCTCCAGAGATGTTCATTCAGAGTTGTCCTGTAGCCTCTCCATAGCATTAAGACCTTCAATGCTACAAATATTGTTCTGTACCCTTCCCCAGATCTGTACCTTGATACAGTCCTGTCTCTGAACAAAATTTTGAGTGTCATGGCAAAGGCTGTGAATACGTTGGTATATGTGCTTTTTTGTTTTGTTTTAATTTGAATAAATTTGCTAAGATTTCAAAAACACGTCTTTCACATTGTCATTGAGGTTTGTTTGTAGAATTTTAAGGGAAATAACGAATTTCATCTGTTTGTGGAACAAAATGTGGAGAAAGTGAAGCGTTGTGAATAATTTC
>JACXGM010040499.1:0-10302 GCA_016801145.1 Umbra pygmaea
CTTAATATAATGAAAATAAATAACTTTGCAAATATAATTAAAAGTCATTGCTTTCTAATCAAATCCAAAAATTCAGATGAAGTATTGCGCTGGTCACCCTCAAAGTCAGACAACGCATTCCAACGCAAGAGACTGCGCAACTCTCGCTCCCGACATCCAAAAACATGTCAGTGCGCAGCCAAGTGAGAAAATTGAGTTTATTCTTTCCCAACATGATACATTGTCAACATCAACCCTTCATCCAAGAGTTGCTAAACATAGCAGAGAACGGGAACCAACCACATAGGTAGTCACAGAATACTGCTTAACTACTCAAGTCGCCATATAAGTTAACATTAGCCATTAAGGCAAAACCAATCTTCCTGCCTACTATTGGTAGGACTATTCCTGATATTTGGCAAAGTAGTGTTTATTGTTGATTCTCTGTTTGCCCTCACAACAACTCAATAATTATTAGCAATGAATGTAATAGATATTACATGAATATGCTATTTGAACAGATTCAGATCATTGGTGAAGAATCATATAGCTCTCTATCCCTTTTTTTAACTTTAGCAGATGGTAAAGCTATTATGTCTAATTCTATAAAGATGATCACTCATCAACATATGGGGAATATGTAATAATATCACATCGGATAGTAGGCTGTAGTACTAAATAGAGGTCGACCGATATGGGTTTTCTCAGACCGATGCCGATCTTTTGAAATCAGGGTCGGCCGATGGCCGATATCTGCTGCCGATTGTTTTTGGACGATATTTGCTTGTTTGTAACCTCTATTTGAAAGCTAAAAATCTAACTAAATAGTACTTAAGATACAACAAATTTCTCAACAAAAATATGTATTGAACACTTGAACACCAATCTGCACTTGTATACTTACATTAAACATGTATAATGTAAAAACATATATTGTATACATAAACAAAACGGGTAAGAACTAAGACAAAATATATAACTTCACTTTGACAAATAAACTTTTAAATGAAAAAATAAAGTTTTATGCACTTAGCAGCATTTATCCAACATCTGATAATAATATCATACTTAGTTTTGACCGACTTTGAGGCACCATAGCAGAGATAATCGCGTTCGCCCACCAGAGCATCAAATACAGTAACACTTGAACACAAACAATCTTAATGGAGCTTCACTTCTGCTACTTAATCATTTAAAATAAAAAGTCTTGAAGTTACTAAGTGAATAAAAAGCTAGTAGCATTAGATAATCTGCTTAAGTGCAATTGACTTAGCAGCGCCATCTCCTCATTTCTGAGGGAAGGAACATTTTTAAACAACAATACAGAAAGAAATGTGCATAATATCATACTTAGTTTTGACCGACTTTGAGGCACCATAGCTCCGGGTGTGTTTATCCCACAGAGATGAGCTACCACTTATTATTTTCGTCTGATCTTCCCCTTTCCAAGGGTACCAAGCTTTAGTTAACATGTAGGGTTCGCGAGATAATTGCGTTCGCCCACCAGAGTGTCAATTGACTTTGAAGGGTTTTAATCGGCTTGATATTGGCCGATGCCGATTATGTAAAAAATGACCATTTTAGGGCTAGTGTAGTTGTGCACAGTTTTGCAGAATACCGCTTTCTGGCTCATAGCCTAGTTATGCAATATCCTTTACAAACCAGAGTTTTTGCAACAATTTTGTTAAGGTTATATCATTAGATAAACCATGTCCCGGGTCTTAAATATGTTTTGATCACAAATAAGATTGTTTAGTAATACTACAAGCTAGAATACATAATCCTCTGCCAGTGTGCATAATTAAATTCTTGACCAATCAGTGTAAACAAGTATTTTTCATTTATTTATTGTGCATTTACTGCAGCATTGGTCTTAAAAAGCATTTCAAGTGGCATTAAAAAAGTCTTAAAAAGTCTTAAATTTAATGTCATCAAACCTGCAGATACCCTGTAAAATTGAAAAGTTAAAATATACTTTGATACTTTGACAGATCGCTGTAGAGCCTCGGTTAAAGCTGCTCGTGAGACGATCATCACTTTCTTCTAGTTATAAATAGCATCAAATAAACATGAATGAACATAAGAACGAATGTTGTTTTAACCACAGACGGAAAGGCGTCCCACTGTTACACATCCACCAAATAACTTATGTTGTAAAATATATATTTTATTTTTTTAATTCAAATAATTTGTTCTCATGTGTCATAAAAAGTTGGATGTTGCACATCTAGCTGTAAAATAAATAAAAATGATTTTTTTGTTCAAATAAATTGTTATGGGTCCTGCTTCTATCGGGGGGGGGTGAGTGCTCTCAGTATATTTTCCTGCTTTTTTGTCCTTAGCCAATCACATGCCTGCTTCATAGACAAGTGCATTCAATCATGAGAAAAAGTATTTCAGGTAGCCAATTGCAAGTTGTTCTCTTTGACTCAAAACAACTCTCAAATGACCTGAAATCAAAGATTGTTTAACATTATGGTTTAGGGGAAGGCTACAAAAAGCTATCGTAGAGATTTAAGCTGTCACTGTCCACTGTGAGTAACATAGTGAGGAAATGGAAGACCACAGGCACAGTTCTCGTTAAGGCCAGTTGTGGCAGTCCAAGTAATATATTGGAGGCAAAGGTGAAGTGTGGTTTGAATGGTCAAAAACAGCCTAAAGACCACCTCCAAAGGCCTACAACATCATCTTGCTACAGATGGTATCACTGTGCATCGTTCAACAATTCAGCACATTTTGCACAAGGAGAAGCTGTACGGGAGAGTGATGTGGAAGAAGCCTTTTCTCCACACACGCCACAAACAGAGTCGCTTGAGGTATGCAAATGCACATTTCGACAAGCCAGCTTCATTTTGGAAGAAGGTGCTGTGAACAGATGAAACAAAGATGGAGCTATTTGGTCTTAAAAAGGGGCGTTATGCATGGTGGCAAAAAAACACAGGCTACCCACAGTAAAAGTTGGTGGAGGTTTCATCATGCTGTGGGGCTGTGTGGCCAGTGCCGGTACTGGGACTCTTGTTAAAGTTGAGGGACGCATGGATTCCACTCAATATCAGCAGATATTTGGGAATAATGTAGAGGAATCAGTCACAAAGTTGAAGTTACCCTGGGGCTGGATATTTCAACAAGACAACGACCCAAAACACTGCTCAAAATCTACTCTGGCATTTATACAGAGGAACAAGTACAATGTTCTGGAATGGCCATCCCAGTCCCCAGACCAGAATATCATTGAAGATCTGTGGGGTGATTTGAAGCATAAGGAGTAATGCTTGATTCCATGATTCATCCAGAATCCAGACACTCATTACAGGCTATAGGAAGTGTCTAGAGCAATGTTTCTCAAACCTTTTTCAACATTGTACCCCCTTTGAATTGCCTTTTTAAGCCAATTACCCCCTGACCAGCGCCAAGTACCCCCTGACCAGCGCAAAACATTTTTGGTAGAAAAAAAGTCTTTATAAACAGGTAAAGTACAGAGATTCACTAACCAACAACCTCATCATTGTCCGATTCCACAACTTTCAGGACAGAGAAAGAGCCTTGAGAAGAATGAATTCAGATCAATTGTTTTTCCGCTGTACCAAGGTTTACATTTTTGCTGATTAGAGTGCAGCGGTCTAATCAAGAGAGCTAAGTATTTTAACATCAAACGAAGTCTCCATTCGAAGAACGTAAAGTTCTCCCTTTGTTTTCCAGCCCGTCTTTTTGTGGAACTTAATGGCAAAAAGCATCAATTTGACTCACCGGAGGAAGCTGAGAATTGGTTCGGCCAGCACTTTGGGGAACCATGAATTTGATATCCATGCTGTCAACTGTTATTATTTTTGCCCAGTTCGCTATGCAGCTTTTTCTTTCCTTCGTTGTTTTAAGTGAGCTGCTCTCCTAGCCATAAGAATTATTTCGTACTCTGCCTTACTGGGTTTTCTTTAACAGAGTCATTCTAAGTTAGCCTCCCACCCAGGATCGGTGGGCAACTCAACTTTATTCTTCCAGCTGGGTGGAATAACTATTATTAATCAATTAAACTGCAGGCATTGTCTTGTTGGTTCCTGTTGGTGTCCTTCACTCACAGTAACTGTCTGAATTATTTATTCATTACTTTATTTATTTGACAATGCATTTTAGTTGTATAACAGAGTAACCTTATTGTTAGTAAATCTATTAGTAGGCTTACCTTAATTAGTTCTCAATGCTACACACTTTTTGGAGTGGTATTACTTTAATTGTTGTTTTTTGGAGGGGCGGAGCTTATTACCACATTGGTGGTAGATAGGAACCTCTTGTTTCACCCTAACCTGGTGTATGGTTAAGTCTACCTGCTGTCTCTGTCATTTAGTGAGCAGAGACTTTGGGTTTGGGGGGGTGGGTACGGGGATGTTTGTGTTTGTCCTTGTTTTGTTTTCAGGTCTCAGGCAATTTTACGTTTTTATGTACTGTCTAATAATTGGATATATATACAGATTGGATGGCCAGGAACATTGGGTTTTCTGACCTTATCTTTTTTTGGAGCTACTCGTATATCATTTTTTATCGCAAGCATGCCAATAGCTGACAGCAGCAGAGCTGGAGGCCCTTCCACTGTTAAATTAATTTAATTGGAATATTAAAGGCTGTTACAATCCAAATAAGAGATCCCGTGTTTTATCACAATTAAAAAAGCTTAAGACCGGTATAGCATTCCTGCAAGAGACACATCTACGAATTAAAGACCACCCAAGGCTACAAAACCCCAGATTTAACCAGATTTTCCACTCCAATTTCAACTCTAAAGCCGAAGGCTATAGCCATGTAGTGACAATAGTACTTGTGACAATGGTACTGCACAAAATGCATTTTTTAAATACAAATTATTCCAAAACCCATCATTTCAATTGCTCTGTTCAAATGTGGGGTTACCACTAAATTATTAAACCATTAGTGTAATGTTATTTTCAGTTTACAGTACCAGAGAGAAATGCACAGCTTCCAGAATTATAATGTGGTTATCCAAAACAAATCACTTTGACATACTGTACTGCAGTTCAGAACTAAAAACAGACATAAACATATCACTTTTACATACTGTTCTGCAGTTGAGAAATAAAAATAGAATTATCCACTTTTTTAAAGTTGTAGAAATATGCAAATATGCATGCACACAGCCACACACACACACAAGCACTTTTAGTGCCCTGCAGAAACCCAGCAAATGTTATCAGAAAAATATTATAAATGTGTAACACACAAATCATGCAAAACACCACAATGAATACGTACCTGCAGGTTTTTCTGCCAGCCTTTCATGGAGGTTAGAGACCATGATGTCACCAGTCAGAGCAACTAGACCCTTCAGATCCAGGTCCTCAGTTCCACCACCACTTTCACATACCTACAGCAGAATGTGTGAAGATAAAGTGGGCGAGATAGTTAATAGCTGCTTTCCGACCGGAGGGATTTTTCCAGTTCCTAGAACATAAAGTTCCAATAACCCTGTTTTCTCGTATTCCAACATGACCAATTTGGGGATTATTAAGTTCCTCAGACCGCAGTTCCTGTAAATCTTTCAGCTACTACTTTTCCTTTTCCTAGGTCTACGTTAATTGGTCCAACTTATAAGTCATGCCCACCGTCAACCCCGAACATGCAGCGCACCATCTGTAAATAAAGCCAGGCCATCTGTGTTAGCAAAACATTACTTGAATTACTTGACTATGTGAATTACCACGAGAATAGATGGAATGCGAAATTCTGAAAAGTGGACTGATGTGGAGGTGCAGGTGCTGCTGGCTATGTACGCCACTGAGGAGGTGCAGAGGGACCTGGAATGATCCACAAGCAATCTACACTGAGCTAAAGTCTAGTGACGCCGCTATAAAGACCGTTGCAGTGCTTGCGTCACTCCCTTACCCCTCCTACCCAGTTCCTATGGCCACTCCAGTGCAAATGCAAATAGCAAAACTGGTTTTGGCGGAGAGTAGTTAGTAGAACTGTTTACAAGTGGACTGTTCCTACAACTATGTTCCTGTAACTACTTGGTCGGAAAGAGGCTAATGAAACTGAATGTAGGACTAAGAACTGGTCACTTACTTCATAGGTTTGAATCATACAACAGGAAACGTATTGATCCTAAAGACAAAAGATAAAAGCCTGCCCAGTGTATGTCCCAAATTTGACAATATTGGAAGGGGTGTCGGAGGGCCAGTAGGTGGTAGGTGTCACATTGTGTGGTGGGTATTGAGGGAGAGAGACCAGAGAAGGTAGTTGACAGAGGATACATTTGTATTTATTGGTTAACTCTCTAGGAACCGACAGAAGGCAGGATGCAGTGTACACGTTGCATGGAAATACTTATAAACTTACAGAACTCCTCCTAGATGAAATTCTCTTACGAGTTGCATGGACACTCAACAAACAAAACAAATCGGAGGGAGGAATAAGTATAAACAGAACACAAATCAAACTCACTATAATGCTGCTAAACTGAAATCCTGGAGATCTTCAAGGGGAACAAAAATATCACAAAATGATCTGCATATCACTGTTCATTATTACAGCCCACACTGGACTGTATGTGACAGTAAGCCTGCATGATTCGGGAAAAATATGAATCATGTTTTTTGCTTAGAATTGATATCACGATTCTCTGCCACAATTTTTTTCTCACAAAGTGTAATGTTTATTAGATATATGAACCATGACAAAACAAAACATATTGAGAGTACCAACATATATTTTTTTGCACCTCTAGCACCTATAGCACATCACCACAAGCCTGTAAACATAAAGGCTTCAATGAGTAAAGAAAATAAAGTACATACTGAACATTTAAGTACAGTAGACTACCAAACATAGTGACATATAACACATTGAATTAAATCTTGCCATGATACAGGCTCAACTACTTGAACATGTTTGTACAAAAAAATACAACTCCCCAGGCAATTGTTATGAATGTTGCCTGTAAAAATATATATAGTCAGGAAACATGGCTCTTGGTCATGCAAACTATTAATGAACCAGAATCACACTGGAATTACCATTTCTAGTCTTCCGATTTCCAGATTAGACAGGAATGACTAAGGCACTAAATGACAATCTGGCAGAAGCACAGATGCAAGTTTCATTTCTCTTTTTTTTGCAACACACACCAGACAAGATAAAGCACACAACAATTACAGAAATACCAGAGCATTTACCAGAACAAGACAAATATTCCACACCAGATATAGACCTCAACAGTCCCGTCCACCCTCAGAGAGAGATTAGGTTTGAGAAGTAAATTTCTTATTAATTTATCTCATCGACATCAGGAAAAATCTGTATATAAAGAGTTATAGACCATGTCTTAGGCTAACCAACTTTGATGTGACTGTCACGGTTTAGGGTGTGCGTGAAAAGAGGGAGACTCAAACAGGCAGTACGTGGCAAACTATCATTATTTATTCCATGCATGTTTGTTCAACCAAGTTTAGAACATAGAAAGCAGGGTGCGCTTACTAACAGACCTAAATATACTTGCACTCTTTACAGCAGTGCGGACAATGGACTAAGATCTGAGTATACAGCTGACGCCTAAACAATGTAAGCTAACGCTTATAGCAACACTCTTGTTTTGTAGCTCTTCCACAACATGACGAAACATAGTACATGAACTATATCCTTATACGCTCAGGGAAGCAGCATATATAAACAACATACAACCTTCAAACGTGACGTACGTGGGGTAAACCTCCAACAATGCTCCACTTCTCCTCCTTCTTCTTCTTCTTTGGGGTTAATGGCGGATCGCAAGCAACTTACACCGCCACCAACTGTACCGAAGTGTGAGGCCGGTCACGGCCCACCCAATTCAGCACCACCCACCACACCCCACCACCCTAGAAATTAAAATAAAGCCCACTACCCCCCTCCCCCCTACCTACCCTCCTTCTTCCTTTTCCCTTTCATCAGCTCGTGAACCATCTCCCCCGTGACGTCAGTAATACCCATAAACTCCCTAGCAGCACCCAACACAACATCAATCCTAGCATTCCGGCCCTTAACCTGACTACAAACATTCACCACATGACACAGAAACACCAAAAACTCAACCCTGCCCACCACCAATTAATCCTTACCAACCACACACTCATGCTTACACGTCTCAGACAACACCACACTGTGAACACCCATACCGTCCTCCAACACCGGGCCTAAAACCTGCTCCTTCTACACCTGCACACCTACCCCTAGTCCCCCTAATCTCCACACTGCTTCCGCATACGTGACATTATCCACCACCTTAACCCGCTGTGCCTCTGCCGCCCTCTTCTGAACCACACACCCTCCAAACGCAGCACTGTGCTCCCCACCACAATTACAGCACCTCACCTTGTCCCCTACCGCACACTTACCATAGTCATGCGCACCCCCACACCTACCACACCTACCCTGCCCTCCAGGGACGAACTGGGACTAAAAAACGGCCCTGGACTTTGACTAGGCCCGGCCCAAAGCAATCAGCGCGCGGAAACTCAACAACAACAACAACGCCTGCCGCCTGGCATGAGTGTCACAAGACATTAATTGTGGCTCATGATACTATACTATCCAAATTATATTCCTTCAAACATACATCACATTTCCCTTGAAGATTGATGAGCTCTAGGAAGTTGCCATGGTAATGTTGTGGTCATCTAGAGTGTCCGCTGCCTCAGATTGCTGTCCTCTGTAGCTCAGTCCTCTCTTTCCTATGAACATCACCACTTCTACTACTCTTTCTAACACCTGCCATCTCTTCCTCAATTGATCTCTGTGAGCCACAATTTGGGGAACATGTAGCAGGCTGGCTTTATCTGATTTAGATGCCCTCAAAAAATATGCCTCAGCCCAACCTCTGTGCATGTTGATCCTTTCATGTTCCTCAACTTTTTGACTGATAGGGTTCCAGTCCTTTATTCCACTTATGAAGGGACTGGTTTCAGTTGGTTTGGCAAAGGCTAAACATACTGCACAATACAGGGTATGGTTCTCTTCAGTATGTAAGCCATTTTCTGTCTGTGCCATCTTTGTGTTTAAACACTCTCTGTACTGTCAGGTATTGTCTTCTTCTGAGGGTGGTATGAAAAAAAAAACTCTAGGCTGTGGCTGTTTGACTTGGGGGGCTTAAAGTAATTTAAAGTTTAGCTGGAATGGGTGTCTTTCTCTGCTCTTGGTCTAAGATCAACCTGAAAAAAACAGGTTTTATTCCAAGATAGCAAGGAATAGATTATATAATATGCTATTATAACAGCATATTATACAATCTATTCCATTCTGTCTTCAAATTAATTTATTACTTAAAAATCTTAATTAAATTATGCAGTAATTAATCTTACTGCACAAATAATAATACCACATCTACATTACAACCATTACAAATGTAACTTCTGTATTCAAAATCTTCAAAGTTTGTAAGCATTAACTGTAACGTTACCAACATTTTTATAAGTAAAAGCACAAGATATTTCTTAATATTAGCTACAGCATTCGGCATTTTACAGCTCAACTTTACCAGCGCATCTTTCTGTCCCTCATCATCACTGGTGGCATGTTGCTGCATAGCTGTCTGGCTCACTTCTTCACTGCTTGGTCTGCTGCTAATATTTAACTGTGAGGTGCTGCTAAATATTTCAGTTAGTTGGCGACATTTAGCGGCTTCAGTATCTAATTTTCTCTCGCCTTTTCAGCACCACCCTTTTCTTTCCGTTTATTGCCCGCGGCCGCATTATGCATTTAGTTTATTTCTAAGCTTCTATCTGCCGTCTTTGCGGTTGGTTTCTTTCACGCTTCCACTTCTTCTTCTCCTTACTTGGCGGCCACGGCCAGTGCAGCTGGCATCCAACTTAAAGGTGCATTGCTGCCACCTACAGTACTGGAGTGTGAACCAGTATAGTTGGGGAAAAAAACAGGTGATGACTGCGTGTGTGGCGGGTGGTGGGCCGGCCCGCCGGCCGTTCTGGAGTACCGGCCGTTCTGTAATTCTCCAGATCACACAGATGGCCAGTCCGCCCCTGCTGCCCTCTACACACAGCCGCCACATGCCCCATATGCTGACAATTAAAACACCTCAGTGGCGGCGGCACACATTCCCTCACAAAAAAGCTAAGAAACCCTAAGTGCACCTGTAGTGGTATTTTACAGTAAACAGTAACTATTATAGAAATATTTAATTGATATTCTAAAAGTAAATGGAATGTCTTTTCATTTAACAATATCTGGAAATGTGTCACAGGTGTGAATGTCATGTTTAGTATTTTTGAGAAGCTTATAATAATCTAAAGAAGATTGAATCATTCATTTGTAGATTGAATGTATAAAGTC